>JAGMWU010000094.1:0-17248 GCA_018697195.1 Certhia americana | reverse complement strand
AGTTGGGTATCGATATTAGATCGATATCCATATTTTAGTAAATCATGCCCTTTGCTGGTGGATCTTCGCTTCCTGCCTTTGAATTTACAGCTGTTCCCTGATGTCACTTCCCCTGCCTTAATTCCTTGTAGCTCCTAGCTGGGAAAAACTGGGATAACTTAGGGGGGACAGAGGTGACATTTTTAGCAGGATTTTTCTGGAATTTCTAATTATACTGAAATTATTTCTGATTCCCCAGTGAGAACAACACGAACTCACAGCCATTCAGGCCTGATAGTCTCCTGCAGCAAGAGTTCAGCACACGCCCACAGAGACAAGTCCAACATCTGAAAGAAAGAAAGAAGGAAAAAAAAGATGATTTCTTTTGTTTCAAAGTTATTTCAAGTCCTCAAACCCAAAGCAACCTTTCCTCTTGATTTTGATTGGGTGAATCGTGAGCAGTGGGCACGGGTCATGCCATTCATGCCGATGTGACTGACGCTTTCTGTGGGCAGAGCAGCTGATTTTCTAAGTTCACTGCCTGCCCCCTGTGCCTAAGCTGCACAGGAGAAAACCTCTTCCATGAAGGGATTTTGCTCCATCTAATCCCCTTTTCCCAGGCTGTTCCATGTAGATATTGCCAGGCTGCAGCAGTGCAGGCAGATGCAGCTGTCAGTGCACTCTGCTCCAAACACAGCTCTGGGCTCCTTTGCAAACTGCCTCTGCTGTGAGGTTTCTCCAGGAGGGATCAGGGAATTGCTCGTGGCAGGGTGGAGATTCAGTTATCGCAAAGGCAAGTAAAGGATAAATATTCCTGAAGAGCCTTTGGGATGTGCTGGGCTGAATGGAGGAAGGGACATTCATTCCCTGCAATGCAAGTACACAACAATCCCCAACACAAAGCAAACACTGTCAGGTGGGGTCTGACAGCAGCACTCTGACAAATCTCGCTGTCATTCTTCCTTTCAGTGACTTTTGCAATCAAACTGAAGCTGACAAGCCCAAAAGCTCTGTCCGGCCGCCCGGGAACAAAAGGATGCTCCCAGCGATGAGGTACGTTCCCAGCAAACACTCCCGACACGGCACAGAGGCACCACTGGAGCTCGTGTGTGGGGCTGGCAAGGGCTGCCAGGAGGATGCAGCCCCCAGGCAGGCTGGCAGTGACAGCAGCAAATTCGCACATAGGTCTGATAGAGACAAAGGCCAGCAATGCCCACGGGAGGTGCAGGTTTAATTCTGCTCCCTGTGCTGCCGCATCCTGTCAGGAAATCTCCAGTGGGGACAGAAACTCTCAGGGTGCACAAAATGCAGCATCTGTCTCCCTGATCCTGCTTAAACTCAGCGTGGGGGGCCAACCCCTCACAGGTAAACACTGACCAGCCCTGGATCAGTCTCAGACACTGCCCCAGTTCTCACCTCCAACCTGTGCCCGGGGCTGTCGTCACACCCCTGACAAGGTGGCAAAGGTCACTTTGGACAGGTCTCTCTGTGTGCCAGGCATTGGGGACTGCAGGCACAAGGGCAGCCTGAAACCAGAGCAGATCCCTCTGGAATAGCAGCACTCGGGACAACTGGGGACTTACCCCACAGCACAGGCAGGACCAGAGGCCCCTCCACTGCAGGCTGGCAAGGCCAGAGCCATTGGGTTTGGATGCTCGAACACCAAAGCTTTTGTCACAGATGGGATGAGTTAAGTGGGTTTTCCTGTCCTGAAAGAGAGGAGAAAATGGAAATTAAGCCTACTGTTGAACCCAAGGGCTCCTGGCTTTACCACTTCTGATTGCTCTCTATTGGGTTTTATCCATAAAAAATGAGAGAGGGCATCAAATAAAAGTGCCCTTTTTCAACACTTTATTCCCTACTATTTTCATACATAAGACAGATGCTTATTTTTTCTTGGTACATTCTTTGCCTAATTTCAACAGAACCATTTTCATTCCAGGCCTCAGTCGTGAGTTACCGAATCCTTTGCCATTGGACTTTGGACAGAGGAAGGGAAGGACCCGTTCCACACAGGTGTCAACCAGCAGGGAACACCCCTGTGCCAAGCATGCTGCCTTTTTTCCCATTTGGATTCTGGCTCCAATCCAGTCTGAGTTTTCCCCCATTTTCCATGTCTAGAGACAGGAAATTGTCCCAGTCAGGGTGTGCGACCTTAAACATTGATCTGGGGGGGATGTGAGTGGGATTCCAGCAGGGAATTCACAGTTTCACAAATAAAAATTATTCCAGGGAGCAGCACTGGAAAGTTGGGAGCTGCTGCTTCATCACACAGTGTCAGCAACAGAGAGAAAACACAAAATGTGTATCCAAAACCAACAAGGATAAAATGATTCCTCCTGCTTTTAGTGGGAGGTATTAGCTCCAGGCAGAGTTAATTCTGCCCTGGAGTGACAAAGAACTTCCAGAGACCCCTTGAAAACCCGAAGTGCAGCAGGGAAGGAAGGAAAGGCACCTCTGCCTCACCTGCTGGGGACAACACAGGTCCCACTGCTCCTAGGACTGGCACCGTGTCTGGAGCCAAAAGCACTTTCCCAGGCTGGAGGGGCTTTCCTAAAGCACCACCTCTGGGAAGCAAAGGGCTACAGAAGAAAAGGGAGCAGAAATTTACAATAATAATACTAATAATAGTAACAACAACAGTAACAATAATGATATTGGGGAACAGCAGCAAAGGGAGCAACACTAACTCCAAGGGAGCAGGAAGGATGCTGAGCTTAAAAGGAGGTTTGAGTGAGACAGCATCTCCTGGGATCTCTGAAGCACAGCTCCAGGTCTGGGATTCTAGGAGCAGTGCAAACTCCCACTGTCCAATCCCTGGATTTGCCTCCTGCCAGCCCTCAGCACCTTGGGCACGTTTGGCTTGAGCGCTCCAGTGCTTCTGCCTCGAGGGATTGGGAAAATGGGCATTAAACCCCTTCCCACAGGGCTGGCTCTGAGTTCTGGCTGGGGAATGCTTTGGGCACCTCTGGCGTTTCAATGAAATCAGTTTCCATCTTTTTGAAGAGACACTGAGTAAACCCAGAGCACACAAATAAAGCGTTCTCCACCAAGGCAGCCCCAGGGACTACACAATTATTCCTATGCCCGGTAAAACAAACCAGCAGCCAGTTTTTGGGGACAGACTGCAGACTCTTGTTTCCCTCCCTGGTTGTAAAACCCTTGCAGAGGCTTTGGAGTTCATACAAGCTTGTCAGGATTTGGATCTTTAAGTTCCATTCATATACTAAGGAATTAGAAGGACATGGACTGCTGCGTGCAGAAGAGTCAATGCAGTTTGTGTGCCCTCATGTACAGAGGATGAAACCCAAAACCAATTTTTCTACGCAAAACCAAATAGAAAAGATTAGAAGATACGATATCACAGACTAGGAAACATTTGATTGCCTTTGAATGCAGTGCCCCAAAACTCAAAATATTCATTAAAAAAGGCAACACCCACAATATGAACAAAAGCACGAAGTATTAGACAAACCTTTCCATACAATTGTCATTTATTGGAAAATGGTTTCCTCAAGGCTCTTTGCCTCATCCTGAGCCCCTCTCCATCTTCAGGGACACTGCATTCACTCCAGGGTACGTGGCAAAAAAAAGGGCAAGTGGAGAATTTGTGGCTTCCCTGGCATCTTCTCCCTCTGGCAATCCAGGGCAAATCAGAGCCTCCAAGGGAGGCACAGACCCACCTGCAAGGGCAAGGACCGTTCCATGTCCCTGGAGACTCTGTCAATATTGAAACCCCAACAGCAGCAGCATTTACCAGTCTAGGTAGGCAGAACACAGCATCAAGCAATGGTGCCCATTACCCATCACATTCCTGAAACGCGGCTGTCCCGGCCCCCAGAGCAGATATCTGTATCTGCTGTGAAACTGCGAGCATTGGGTCTCTCTTTCCCCAAAGAAGAATAAAGTGAAAATATAACCATCAGCTTGGCTTTTTTCACAGGTGGTTGTTACTGCCCCACAAAGGACAATTACTCAGGATCTTGTTCATAGATTCCCGGGGCGGGGGGGCTTGTTTTGCCAGTGCTTTGGGTCACAGACACCAACATCAGGAATTGTCATTTATCAGGGCTCAAAGCAAGAAGTCACAAAAGGAGAAGATCATCAAAGTACCGCATCATTCCAACCGAACATTCCATAGCAGATTTAAATCAGTAGCAGTTAAATTCTTTTACAATTGCCCCTTCTCTACTACGCTACATCTAGAAACATCAATAGACCTGGTCAGGGGGGAAAGGGGAAAAAACAAAGGAAAAAAAATACATAGTCAGGCTGCCCCAGCATTCAGGTTAGATATTCTTCATCACCCTCTTATATCTCGGCATGAAAGATACTATTCCTCCCCTCCCACTCTCACTATTCTTCCCCTCCCACTCTCCTCCATTTTATTTTTTATTATTAAAACAAGTCAGAAGCATATATAAGCTATTTCTAAATACCAAAAAACTTGAACATGAAATGCAGAAGATCCTGTATCTGTATCCTACAGCTGTTGAGGATCAGCTTTTCAAGAGAGACTCATTTCAATGCAGGAGCTGAAGCAGCCTGTAGTATCAGACCATACAGTCCAGTACCTTTTCATGTGCTACAAATAGTTTATTTTTGCAGGCAAATATAATCAAGACACCTTTTCTTTCCCAGAGTTCTTAAAAAATAAAAATACCCCCCCTAGTCCTCTATGAAACTATACTACAGAGATTAATCTTGAAGGTTTTGTGATGGTGATTTCTTGTCCATTATTAATAAAAGCATCCCACTACAATCATAAAATAAGGTTCTATTGTAAAGTAGATTTTCTTCTTCCTAATCTGCTTTTTTTGTCTCAGCTATTAAAAAAAAAAAAAAAAAAAAAAACCCACAAAAAAAAAAAAAACCCCAAAAAACCAAAAAACAAACAAACAAACAAAAGAAACATTGGTAACTAGGCAATGCAAAACTTCCAAGTTAATAAATCCAAAGCCAGGGTAAGCAAGGGCCTCAAATGAATGACTAAAAGAAACACAAAGCCACAGGTGAGCCCAAAAAGCAGGTGAGTCATATTCCAAATTAAATCAGACCGGCAACAATGCACCATAATCAGGACAGGTACATAAAATGAGGCTGAATGCCAGGTTTATTTTGTCTATTGCTTCCATATCCCACAACCTCTAGCTTCATTTTTCAGCAGCGAATCCAGCAAATCCATGGGTATTAGTTTAAAAAAAACACCCCAAACCAAAACAAAAACATCCTCAAACCAAACCAAACCAGAAAAAAATCCAAAAAACCCAAAACAGAATAAAACCAAAAAAGCCCAACACCAAACAAAAACCAAACAAAAAACCCCCAAAACAAAACAAAAACCCAAACCAAAAAAAACCCAAACAAACAAAACAAAAAAGCCCCCAAAACAAACAACCCCCTCAAAAATAAAAAAACCCCACAAAACAAAAGAAAAAAAAGCAGCACAAAAGAAAACAAAAAACCCAACCCAAAACAAAAACAAAACAACCCACAAAACAAAACAAAAATACCCAGTCCCAATAACAGAGTTGAAAGAAATTCTTTTCAACAGTCAGTCAATCAGCCCACTGCAACAGGAGTTAACAGCAAATATAAAAAATATAAATACCTCACACTATAATTCACAATCTCATTTAAAAAACAAAAGTAACAAAAAGTGATGGGGAAGACGAATGTTTAACAGGGAGGTTTTAAAAATAAGAATGCTTAGCAGATGGTTCTCTAGAAACGAAGGCGAGCTATGATATGGAAGAACAAAAAAAAAAGATTTAAAATAAAAATTGCTGAGGTAGTTTTTACTGGACAAAGGTTGAGATGAATTGGAAAGAGATTTTTATGGCTAAGAGCAAAGAATAAGTTGACTACAAACAAAAACATATTTTTGGTTCAAAACGAGCCCAGGCTCCTGTTGTAAGTTTGCAGGATGCGACTACCACTCCAAATGCAGCCTGGTTTCTGGCTGGTGCCAGCTGTGGTCTGGAGTCCATCCTCAACGGTGCGGAATTGGAGCCGGCAGGAGCCCATTCCCGGCTCCAGAGGTGTGGTCATGAACAAAGTCCCTTTTCTCTAGGAAACAAAGCTTACCCAGCCACGTTCCTGGTGTCAGTTTGCAGGACGCGACTACCACTCCAAATGAAGCCTGCTTTCTGTATGGTGCCAGCTGAGGTCTGGAGTCCATCCTCGACCGTGCAGAATTTGAGCCGGCAGGAGCCCATTCCCGGCTCCAGAGGGGTGGACACGAACGAGGTCCCTTTTCCCCTAGAAACAAAACTCCCCCAGCCACGTTCCTGGTGTCAGTTTGCAGGATGTAACTACCACTCCGAATGCAGCCTGCTTTCTGGGTGGTGCCAGCTGAGGTCTGGAGTCCATCCTCGACCATGCAGAATTTGAGCTGGCAGGAGCCCATTCCCGGCTCCAGAGGTGTGGTCACGAACGAGGTCCCTTTTCTCTAGGAAACAAAGCTTACCCAGCCACGTTCCTGGTGTCAGTTTGCAGGACGTGACTACCACTCCAAATGCAGCCTTCTTTCTGGGTGGTGCCAGCTGGGGTCTGGAGTCCATTCTCGACCGTGTGGAATTTGAGCTGGCAGGAGCCCATTCCCTGCTCCAGAAGGGTGGATACAAACAAGGTCCCTTTTTGCCTAGAAACAAAGCTCACCCAGCCATGTTCCTGGTGTCAGTTTGCAGGACGTGACTACCACTCCAAATGCAGCCTTCATTCTGGGTGGTGCCAGCTGGGGTCTGGAGTCCATCCTCGACCGTGCGGAATTTCAACCAGCAGGAGCCCATTCCCTGCTCCAGAAGGGTGGATACAAACGAGGTCCCTTTTTTGCTCCTAGAAACAAAGCTTACCCAGCCACGTTCCTGGTGTCAGTTTGCAGGACGCGACTACCAGTCCAAATGCAGCCTTCATTCTGGGTGGTGCCAGCTGGGGTCTGGAGTCCATCCTCAACTGTAGATTCCCCTGTTCCTCCACCCCCCACAAGCTGCTAGCACAGATTTAGGGGGAGTATTGGAAGAGGGGAACTACTGGATAGGGATAGAGAGAGTTACAATAGAGGCCCTTACCTCAGGATGTATTCCAAAGCTTTATTCCATGAAGGGAATCCAGAGGCAAAAAGAGGGTGTCACATGGGGGGAGAGGGGTTTTTATCACCTTTGGGGTCGGGGTCAAGTTACCTGGCTGAAAGCCATAGGTCAGGAGAAAAGGGGCAGGTAACTCCGGCCAGGTTACAGTTTCTGGGGGAGGGGTTTTGAAGGGAGAAAATTTCCCAAAAGGGATACAACATCTCACCCTTTTTTGTTTAAGAAAGTTAAAGGAAAAACATTGGGTTACATGGAGTGAGGGTAACAAGAAATAGGGAAAACAATCATTTTTAAAACATGTTAAAAGTCTCTGTTTCTGCCGGCTGGAGTCCACACTTAGGAAGGTTCTTCTTCCATCCGACGGCGTCTTCTTTTGGAGGCAGTGGCTACCTGCCTTTCATCTCCTTCTGCCGGAGCTGGGTTTTCTGGGACGAAAGGTTTGACCCACTTCTGAGGTATCCATCGAGGACCTGAGGGAGTAGCTACACACGCAATACCACGACCCCAGGTCACGAGCTCATAGGGACCCTTGGTTTCCCAAGTTTCTGGGTCCTTAATCAAGACCGGTGGACGCTGAGGAAGTTTGAACTGATTACCACTGTTAAAATGACGAGTTACAGGTGGATTCATGTTTTCAAAAGAACAGTTTAAGAAATTGATGGTAAACGTGGCTTTGCAGAGCTTCTGTTGTGGAGGCATCCACACAGTTGTGCTGCTCTGTTTAGCCAAAACATGTTTGAGTGTCTGATGTGCTCATTCAATCACAGCTTGGCCTGTGGGGAAGTGGAGGATGCCAGTTTTATGCTCCACTCCCCACTGCTGGACAAATTCTCGGAACTCCTTGGACGTGTATGCTGGGCCATTATCAGTTTTGATTTCTTTTGGGATCCCTAGCACTGAGAAAGCTTGCACTAGGTGTTGTTTAGCATGCACAGCTTTCTCTCCTGCGTGGGCAGAGGCATATACTGCACCTGAATGTGTGTCAATACTTACATGAACATATTTGAGGCGACCAAAACTAGGAATGTGTGTAATATCTGTCTGCCACACTTCACAACTGCCAAGGCCTCGGGGATTAACTCCCATACCCATTGATGGCATGGCTTGGAACTGGCAATTGGGACAGGTGGCCACAATAGCTCGAGCCTGACTCCGTGTTAGCTGGAACTGACGGATCAGACCTGGCACATTTTGATGATACTGTTGGTGACTCAGTTTTGCCTGTTGGAAGATGTCAGGGAGACGTGCTTTTTCAACTGGTGCAGCAAGGGAGTCTGCTCGACGATTCCCCTCTGCAATTTCACCTGGTAAATCTGAGTGCGATCGTACATGCATCACAAAGAATGGATGTTCTCGATGAGAAACTAAGTAAATCAGCTTTGAGAGCAATCTGAAGAGATGCTCATTCTCAGTTTCTCTGAGCACAGCCTGCTCTGCTCTGGACACTATTCCAGCTACATATGCAGAGTCAGTCACCAAATTGAATGGTTCCGAGAACTTCTCAAAGGCTCTTACCACAGCTGCTAGTTCAGCTGCCTGGGGAGACCCTTCTACAAACTCCACATCAGCTTCCCAATGCTGAGTTTGCTGATTTCTCCAAGTCATCACCGACTTGTGGGACGCCCCAGATGCATCCGTGAACACTGTGAGAGCTTTGAGTGGTCTCCGACTCCTTTTCTCACAAGGGATGAGGTGGAATTCCTCATTAAACAGCTTGTGAGATGAGGCATGGACTGATATTTGTCCCCTGTAGCTGTCCAGAGATAGTTGGAGATTGGCATTGTCCCGGAGCAAATGCTCAAACATCTCCTTGGTCAGTCTCTTTGGAGAGTTTCTTCCCTCCTCTGAGAACTTGACCGGAAGGTGAATGCATGTAAAATCACAACCAGCCAGTTCACACAGCCTCAACCTGGCTTTCTGAATCAATTGAGCTATTAACTCTTGTGGCTCAGTGATGGTCTTGGATCTTTGGTGAGAGAGGAAGACCCACTCTATGATTAAGAGTGAATCTCTCTCCCCCTCGATCCACTGGTACATCAGACCATGCAGGTGTGGCAGTTTTCCTAGCACAATGAAATGGAAAGGTAGGCTTGGTTCATACCTGTGAGCCTGCCTCTCCGACAAGGCTTTCTGTACCTTTTGGATTGCAGTCTTTGTCTCTGGGGTCAGTTCCCTGGGAGAGCCCAGCTCTCTCTCCCCTTTCAGTAATTTGAAAAGAGGGTCTAGATCCTCATTTGTGAGGCCCAGCCAGGGTCTTACCCAATTCAATGATCCACACAGGGAGTGGAGATCTGCTAGGGTCTTAGGATTACAATTTATTTCCAATTTCTGAGGAACAACGGTCCTCTCTGAGATTTGTAGGCCCAGATACTTCCAAGGTGGCATCCTTTGAACTTTGTCTTCCTTTAATTGAAATCCTGCAGAGGTTAAAACTTTAACCACTAGGTCAAGTGTGTGTTGGAGTATAGTGTCATTGGGGGCACACACTAGTACATCATCCATGTAGTGGAGGATGATGGCATCCTATCTCTCAGCACGTACAGGTGACAGTAATCATGCTATGTACTGTTGGCATATGAATGGCGAGGCTTTACAGCCCTGAGGCAGCACCTTCCAGTGATACCTCTTCATGGGGGCCTGGCAATTTAGGGTGGGAACTGAAAATGCAAACCTTATGGCATCTCCTGGGTGCAGAGGAATTTGGAAGAAACAATCTTTGATATCTAATACAGCCAATTTCCAGCCTCGAGGGAGCATAGTTGGCGAGGGCATCCCTGGCTGGAGTGGTTCTATATCTTCTATGATTTTGTTTATTTCCCTTAGATCGTGTAGGAGTCTCCACTTGTCCTTTCCCGGTTTCTTTATTACAAAAACTGGGAAATTCCAAGGGCTTGTTGTTTCTTCTAGGTGGCCTTGAGCCACTTGCTCCTGTACAAGCTTTTCGAGCGTCTCAAGCCTCTCTTTGCTTAAAGGCCACTGCGGTACCCACTTTGGGGTGTCTTGTAACCATGTTAATTTGTGGGTAGGGCGCTCCACAGTGGCTACTTCTAAAATTCCTGGGGTATCTTAGGGATAATCAATTGGACTCCCCACTGGGACATCGTGTCTCGGGCTTTGTAATTTGAAATGAATGGACGAACACTTGCTATTTTTCCATCCGGTCCTTCAATTTGCACAATATTTTTTGAGATTTTAGCCAATGTGATTCCTCCTATGCCCTGAAGTTTGCCAGCTACAGGTTGCAGTTCCCAGTTCAATGGCCAGTTGCTCTCTGGTAAAATTGCAACATCTGCGCCTGTATCTAAAACTCCCTCCACATGGAGGCGATCTGACCCATGTGCTATGTTGCACGCAAGGGAAGGCTTGTCCTCTCCCACCACTTCTGCCCAGTAGATTTCCGGTGATTTTCCGTCAGCTACTATCTCTGCTGGAACAGGAATGGCTTGGGCAAGGATTTGCCCCTCTGCTAGGTAGAAAGGTGGGTGTTTACAGCGTGTCAACAGCATGAGGTTTGTTATTTGTCCCTTAATGGTCATGGGAGCTACCTCAATTTGATCTGGTGTGTGTGTGGTATCCCCTATGACAAAATACTCACTGTGTATTTCCCAGTTGGCCAACTGGTCCTGAGGGATGTTTGACATATCCACCGTGATTATTGTCCAATCTGTAGATCTGAAATGAAAACCTTTGGCAGTCACGAGCCTGTGTCGGCCCCGAGGCTGCCAAACCTTATTAATTGAACATTTGACAGTTTCAGTTTTTTCCTCCCCCACCCCTTTCCCCTTATCTGTTAAGAGAGAGGTATTAGCTGGTGGGGGACCCAGTCTATTTGTGTTTTCACGTGTGACATGATTAATGACGGGGGCACGCTGGGAAATCGTTTTTTTTGTTTGCTGTATTTCTGTTTCTGACTTGGAATCTGGTTCTTGTTCTGGGGACAGGCCTTTGCAAAATGTCCAGGCTGTTTGCAGAGGTGGCATATGATGTGCTGCAGACGATCTCGAGAGGTTGGTTGCTGCATTGGTTCAGGTCGCACCGGTGCTGCAACCGTGGGATGAGGCAGTCCTGGATCAGGTGCGCTGAACAGCTCGGCTTTCCTGCAACATGCAACAAATGATGTGAGCAAGAGTAGGGGAGGGATCCAGAGG
This sequence comes from Certhia americana, assembly GCA_018697195.1. NCBI lineage: Eukaryota > Metazoa > Chordata > Aves > Passeriformes > Certhiidae > Certhia > Certhia americana. Next base: position 6,033 of record JAGMWU010000094.1, on the reverse strand, counting down.
AAGACTAAGGATGACCCTTCTACAAGTCTCATTAGCATTCCTCAGAGCCAGTTCTTTAATGAGTTCGGTCTGGATAGATGGTTGCTGGACTTGTCTTTCGACCTGTGTTCTCAACCGGTCTACAAATTGCAAAAAACTTTCAGAAGGGGATTGTTTGATATTTGTGTAACTGCCTTGAATGTCTGTGGTGGGTAGCTGATGAAAGGATTTTTCTGCAGCAGTAGAAATTTTGTATAATATTTGCTGTGATAGTAATCGGGTTTGCTTTTCAGGACAGAACAATTTACCTTCACCACATAAGTGATCCAATGTGATATCATTATTGTCATTATCTTTAGCTGTATCAGGTGTTAGGTGAATATCCTGTAATACTGTTTTTAAACTTTTTTTCCAAATGCTCTCCCATAATTCATATTCAGATGGTGTTAATAAACATCTGAATAAGTCTTTAATATCAGAAGGTACCAATTCATTTGAACTGAATGTGGCAGTCATCATGTTTTTGAAAATTTGGCTAAACCTGCCAAAATCTTTTTGTATTTTGCAGAGTTCCTTTTTATCCTGGTAAAAAAATGGTTTGTATTCTTTTCTACCATTTTTCTTGCCAACATATACTACAGGTGCCACCATAGGTATGTTTTCATTAGAGTCAGTTTTAGTTTCAGGAAAGTGTGTGTGAAAGGCAGAAGATATGGTACTACTGTGTGTGTGTCTATGTGGCTGCATCTCAGGCTGCAATATAAATTGCTCCTGGTTATCAGCTGTGAGCAGTTTGCAGCACACCCCACAGCCGTGGGGGGGCAGGGTCCCTGCCCCCTGCCCCCCTCCCCCCCCCCCCCACCACCGCTGGCCCTGCTGCGATCGGGGTGGGCGGGAGAGCAACAGTAACCACCGGCTGTGCCACGGGGGGAGGGGGGGGAGCCACAGCAACCACCGGCTGCGCCGCTCAGAGTGGGGGGGGTGGCTGCGGCGCTGCCCCGGCACGGGCACGGACTGCCCGCGGCTCCTCTGTGGCACGGTGTGGGGGGGGCAGTCAGGTCCCCGGTGGCTCCGGTGCCACGCGGTGCTCGCGTGTCTGCCGCGTCCCCGTGCCCTGCGCCGGGGCCACCCGTGCCGAAACCGGGATCGGGGCAAAGCCCGCACACCCATGCCAGGCTTTCACAATCCCCGCTGAACGCGGCCATGCCGCTCGAGCCGCCCCGTCCGCTTCAACCCCCCCAGCCGCTTCAGGATCTAAGCTGGAGGGGGGCGTGCCATAGTAACAGGGGGGAGGGCTGGGGGTGGAGAGGTGGGAGGGGTGGGATGGGATGGGGGCGGGGTTAAGGGGGAGGGGGTATGGGCGAGGGGCGCGGCTTAGAGGGACAGACGATTTAGAATGGAGAGACCCAACCACGTGCTCGGCGCCATCTTTGTGGAGCCATGCCGTGTCCACACGTGGCTCTGATGATTCTAAGCTGGAAATAGAAAACTGTGGAGGTATAAAGGGGTTACTTAAAGTGGATTTCTCGGGCTGGCTGTCGCATCTGGATACCAATAGGTGCTTGCGTGCCTTTAAAAAAATTGGGATGAATTTCGGAACAATTTTGTCACCATTTTCAGCTCTTTCTGTTAGTATTAAACCAATATTATCCCAAAATGCGACAGAAGTGACATTCTCCCAGTTAGTATTTGGGTATTCTTTAGCTAACCACGAGGTAAATTGTGTTAGTAGCTTCTTAGAGATTTTAAGATCTTTTAAAAGTGGTTTAAGTTGCTTTAATAAACTCTTTTGCGGACATGAAGGTGTTAGTCCCATGTTAGGTTACAATGTGTCCAATTCTCTAAACTTCTGAGCAGAATATAACAAAGAAACAGGTCTGTCCCTTGTTCTTGCTTTCGCCAGAGACCCGTGAGGGGATGGGGGGGGGGGTGGGGTGGAACAGAGCAGGGCACAAACGGCTCAGTGCCGATTCCCTGGCCCTAGGCTGTTGGAGGGGCTCACTACGGGGTCCCCTCAGAGCTCACAATACACCCAAAATGCAGTGTCCCTGGCCCGCATGACGCCAGTGCCTACAGGGAAACCCACGAAAAGAAAAAAGATTTCTGTTTCTAGGCTACAGAAGTACCCTATTCGAAACCGACCTGTACAGGTCCAGGCTACTGGTTTATCCTTCCCACCCCCAGCTGTACAAAAAACGTCTGAATCAGTGAGACAGGTAATTGAACAGTCGGAAAAGCTTCTAAGACCTCCTGAAGAAGCTCCAGCTTATAACGTAGGTTTAAACTCTAGGTTGGGATGCCAATTGTAAATTCCCCTGTTCCTCCACCCTCCCACAAGCTGCCAGCTCAGATTTAGGGGGAGTATGGGAAGAGGAGAACTAAAAAATAGGGTTGAGAGAGTTACAAAAGAGGGCCCTTACCCCAGGATGTATTCCAAGGCCATTATTCCATGAAGGGGATCCGGAGGCAAGAGAGGGTCACATGGGGGGAGAGAGGTTTTTATTGCCTTTGGGGTCGGGGCTCAAGTTACCAGGCCGAAGGCCATAGGTCAAGAGACAAGGGGGCAGGTAACCCAGGGAAGGTTACAGTTTCTGGGGAAGGGGCGTTGGGAAGAGAACATTCCCAAAAGGGATACAACAGGTAAAGACTGAAGCAGCACAACTGTGGTGTGACACAGAGGGAATCCCTGGTGCATCCAGCCCTTTGGTGTTAGAGGATGGGGAAGATTGGAGGTGCCTTTCTGAGCTATCACAGAGAGGGGAAGATTGGATCTGCATTTCTGTGGTGGTACACAGGCTGAGTCCTGGTGGATCCACGTCTGTGACGTCACAGAGAGGTCAGTCCCAGGGCAGCCACTTCTGTGATGTCACAGACAGGTCAGTCCCAGGGCAGACACCTCTGTGACGTCACAGAGAGGTCAGTCCCAGGGCAGCCACCTCTGTGATGTCACAGTCAGGGCAATATTGCAGCTGTCTTTCTGTGATGTCACAGAGGCCTGAGTCCTGGTGGAGCCAGCTCTGTGACGTCACAGAGAGGTCCGTCCCAGGGCAGCCACCTCTGTGATGTCACAGACAGGGCATGATTGGAGCTGCACTTCTGTTGTGTCACAGACAGCTCAGTACTGGTGGGGACACCTCTGTGGTGTCAGAGAGAGGGCAGCCCTGGAACAGCCACCTCTCAGGTGTGACAGATTAGGGAAGATTGAAGCTGCACAGGTGTGGTGTGTCAGAGAGGCTATCCCCTGGCTAAGCTACCTCTGTTGTGTCCCAGACAGGGGAAGCTTGGAGCTGCACTTGGCTGGTGTCACAGTGAGGGCAGCCATCTCTGTGGTGTCTCAGAGGGGAAGAATGAAGCTGCACAGGTGTGGTGTGACAGAGCGGGCATCCTCTAGGTAAGCTACCTCTGTGGTTTCACAGAAAGGGGAAGCTTGGAGATGCACTTGGGTAGTGTCACAGAGAGGGCAGCCCTGGGGCAGCCGTCTCTGTGGTGTCACGGAAAGGGGAAGGTTGGAGATGCAATTCTATGGGGTCAGAGAGAGCTGAGGACTGGCATCGCCTCTTTTTCATTTCAGGGACAAGGCAACACCAGGTTAGCCACCTCAGTGGTTTCACAGAGAGGTAAAGACTGAAGCTGCACAACTGTGGTGTGACAGAGAGGGAATCCCTGGTGCAGCCACCGCTGTGGTGTTACAGGATGGGGAAGATTGGAGGTGCCTTTCTGAGATATCATAGAGAGGGGAAGATTGGATCTGCATTTCTGTGGTGGTACAGAGGCCTGAGTCCTGGTGGAGCCACCTCTGTGACGTCACAGAGAGGTCTGTCCCAGGGCAGCCACCTCTGTGACGTCACAGAGAGGTCAGTCCCAGGGCAGCCACCTCTGTGACGTCACAGAGAGGTCAGTCCCAGGGCAGCCACCTCTGTGACGTCACAGAGAAGTCAGTCCCAGGGCAACCACCTCTGTGACGTCACATTCAGGGCAATATTGCAGCTGTTTTTCTGTGATGACATAGAGGCCAGAGTCCTGGTGGAGCCACCTCTGTGACGTCACAGAGGCCTGCCCCAAGGAAGCCACCTCTGTGTTGACACAGACAGGGCATGATTGGAGCTGCACTTCTGTTGTGTCGCAGACAGCTGAGTACTGGTGGGGACACCTCTGTGGTCTCACAGAGAGGATAGCCCCGGGACAGCCACCTCTCAGGTGTCACAGATCAGGGAAGATTGAAGCTGCACAGGTGTGGTGTTTCAGAGAGGCTATCCCCTGGCTAAGCTACCTGTGTTTTGTCCCAGACATGGGAAGATTGGAGCTGCACTTGGCTGGTGTCACAGAGAATGCCGCCCTGGGCCAGCCATCTCTGTGTTATCTCAGAAAGGGCAAGATTGAAGCTGCACAGGTGTGGTGTGACAGATCAGGCATCCTCTAGGTAAGCTACCTGTGTGGTTTCACAGAAAGGGGAAGATTGGTGCTGCACTTCTATGGGGTCAGAGAGAGCTGAGGACTGGCATCGCCTCTTTTACATTTCAGGGACAAGGCAACACCAGGTTAGCCACCTCGGTGGTTTCACAGACAGGTAAAGACTGAAGGTGTACAACTGTGGTTTGACAGAGAGGGAATCCCTGGTGCATCCACCCCTTTGGTGTTACAGGATGGGGAAGATTGGAGGTGCCTTTCTGAGCTGTCACAGAGAGGGGAAGATTGGATCTGCATTTCTGTGGTGGTACAGAGGCTGAGTCCTGGTGGAGCCACCTCTGTGACGTCACAGAGAGGTCAGTCCCAGGGCAGCCACCACTGTGACGTCACAGAGGCTGAGTCCCAGGGCAGCCACCTCTGTGACGTCACAGAGAGGTCAGTCCCAGGGCAGCCACCTCTGTGACGTCACAGAGAGTTCAGTCCCAGGGCACCCACCTCTGTGATGTCCCAGTCAGGGCAATATTGCAGCTGTCTTTCTGTGATGTCACAGAGGCCTGAGTCCTGGTGGATCCACGACTGTGACGTAACTGAGGGCTGCCCCAGGGCAGGCACCTCTGTGTTGACACAGACAAGGGATGATTAGAGCTGCCTTTCTGTGGTCGTACAGAGGCCTGAGTCCTGGTAGAGCCACCTCTGTGATGTCGCAGTCAGGGCAATATTGCAGCTGTCTCTCTGTTATGTCACAGAGACCTGAGTCCTGGTGGAGCCACCTCTGTGATATCACAGAGAGGTCCGTTCCCGGGCGGCCACCTCTGTGATGCTACAGTCAGGACAATATTGCAGCTGTCTTTCTGTGATGTGACAGAGGCCTGAGTCCTGGTGGAGCCACCTCTGTGATATCACGGAGTGGTCCGTCCCAGAGCAGCCACCTCTGTAATGTCACAGTCAGGACAATATTGCAGCTGTCTTTCTGTGATGTCACAGAGGCCTGAGTCCTGGTGGAGCCACCTCTGTGACGTGGCAGAGAGGTCAGTCCCAGGGCAGCCACCTCTGTGACGTCACAGAGGGCTGCCCCAGGGCAGCCACCTCTTTGTTGACCGAGACAGGGGAAGCTTAGAGCTGCACTTGGCTGGTGTCACAGAGAGGACAGCCCCAAGACAACCATCTCTGTGGTATCTCAGAAAGGGGAAGATTGAAGCTGCACAGGTGTGGTGTGACAGAGTGGGCATCGTCTAGGTAGGCTACCTGTGTGGTTTCACAGAAAGGGGAAGGTTGGTGCTGCACTTCTATGGGGTCAGAGAGAGCTGAGGACTGGCATTGCCTCTTTTTCATTTCAGGGACAAGGCAACACCAGGTTAGCCACCTCGGTGGTTTCACAGACAGGTAAAGACTGAAGGTGTACAACTGTGGTGTGACAGAGAGGGAATCCCTGGTGCATCCAGCCCTTTGGAGTTACCAGATGGGGAAGATTGGAGGTGCCTTTCTGAGCTGTCACAGAGAGGGGAAGATTGGATCTGCATTTCTGTGGTGGTACAGAGGCTGAGTCCTGGTGGAGCCATCTCTGTGACGTCACAGAGAGGTCCGTCCCAGGGCAGCCACATCTGTGACGTCACAGAGAGGTCAGTCCCAGGGCAGCCACCTCTGTGA
>JAGMWU010000093.1:36823-137624 GCA_018697195.1 Certhia americana | reverse complement strand
TGGGACACAGCCTCGGGCAGCGCCGCTCCCCCCACCACCCCAGCACAGGCCACCCGAGGCTTTCAGCTCCTTCACAGCCTTGGCAACGTTCCCACAGGTGCCAGGGGATTCCAGGGCCAAGTTCCCCTTCTCCTGCAGTTCCACGGGCATCTCCTGTCACAGCTGCCTGTGCAGAGCAGCCACACGCGACTCAGCCGTGCTCAGCCTCGTCTCCACAGCTTTGGCTCTCGTGTGCACCTGCAAAAGAGCCAGGGAAAGGCACTGGGTTACACACAGAATGGGGGCAGCACGGCAGGCACGTGTGAAAGGGCTTCAGAAAGGGCTCTGATCTCACAGCAACAATCCTCTTGCTTGGATTCTTTCCCTGCTACTCTCCTACTTTGAAAGCTCCCCCAACTCGGATGTTCACTGTCCACACAGGAACTTTTTCCAGCCTCGCTAAGTGTCAGAGCTTTGGCTCCCTCAGCTTTGGCTGGACAGCCTTCCACGGTTTCTGCACTCAGTTTCCTTACTCTCTTTGCTCCCAGCTCGTCCTACCTGCAGTCACATGATTTTAGGAGAGCAAAACACCAACTTCATTTAGGATGCAGTATTTCCATACAAAGCTGCAGCAAAAGCATTAAGCCCATTGGCACAGAAGGCGGAGGAAACACGACTAAAAGTGAGGCAAAGATCTGGAGAAGCCCATCAGGAGTAACTGGAAACAAACCCCCTTGCCTCTGCTAGGATTCTGGGCCCCTCTCCTCGTAGCAGACATGCCAGAGCCTCCAGGAGCAGCTGCTGCCTCCGAGGGGCCTCCCTGGGCAGAACATCCACGTTTGCCTTCCCAATATTGGTAAAGAACTGCCTGAGCTCCCTGTGGCTGCGCAGTCCGAGGGGCTGCAAAGACAAGCGCCACCAATTTTAAGGAATGAGATCAAGCTCAACACGCCCCGTGTCTGACAAAACGGCTTCCACAGCTGCTGCACACTGAACTCCACGAGTTATTCTTCCCTGGTTTTCTTCTATGCCATTAAATATGTTAAAAACGCCTTTGATTTAGAACGGCTCTTTAAAAATCAAGTGTCACCATAAGGAATCTATTGTGTGAGACCGGAGCTTAAAATTGGTCAAGGTTTGGGTAGGGAACCACAGTGGGAAGATACTGGCACGAGGGAATCCACTTGAATCCCCGTTTCCTTTGCTGCTGTCTAAGGGAAAGGCACGTTCAGAGAGGCCATCGAAAGCTAAAACTTGGCCTCGGACACTGCCTGGGACGGGGCCAGCCTCACCTTCTCTGGGAAACCTGGGCCTCCCCACCCTTCTCACCAGGAAGGGTTTATTCCAGGATCTCCTATAAATCGACACTCCTTCAGCTTTCTGCAATCCCAGTTTTTATTCCCCAGAAAGAGGCCTAAACAATTCTGAAACAGACATCAAATTACTCAGCCTGGTTATAAACTAAGCCTTATTTTTTCCCCAAGAAGTACTAAGGCAACACCATGGAAAGCACAGCACAGTTACCTTCAAAACAGCAACAGGTCTTTGGGATGATGGTCCAAAGCCTTGGGAATCCCGTGCACTGTCACCATCTTCAGCAAGCAGCTCAGCTGGGAGGATACCAGAGACTGCATCAGAGAGGAAAACCACCACAGAACGCATGAAAAAGCGAAAATAACGCCAAGATTTTAGAAGAAAGGGGGGGAAAAAAAGGAAAGGGAAAAAGGATGGAAACCAAAGAGGCTTTGGGCTTTTCCTCTCTGCAGGCAAATTCTGAGCTGAGGGAGGGACACCCAGGACATTTGTTCACAGGAAGGGACCCACAGGGACCACCCTGTGTGCAGCTCCTGCCCTGACAGCCCAAGAACCCCCGCCTAGTGCCTGGGTCAGCCCAAAATCCATCCTAACCCCACCTGACACATCCCTGCTGCAGCCCCTGAACTCCAAGGGTTGCTCTGGCTGAGCAATTTCCTTTAGTACCTTCAGGACAACACCAGAGCCTTGGGAATGTGGCGATTACCTGGTCCTGTCCCAGCCTGACGTTCTTTGTCCTCATGACTTTGGCCAGCTCCTGAAAACCTTCCTGCTCCCCACAGTGCTGGCAGATGCACAGGTAAAGCCTCGGAGGACAGACCGAGAGTGCCTGGGGATTCCCAGCAGGAAAATCGGAAGGGAAAGGCCTTCTGGAAGGTGCGTTCAGAGCAGGATGCTGCTGATCCCACTGTTTGTTCCAGATAGAAATCCCTGATTTCATAACTTTCACCTCAACGATGTCAAAAGGTGCATCAGCCCCTCTAAATTAGTCCCTGGAACTGCCCTCCGGAAGTCTGGACTCCTCCATGCTTGGAAATGCCTTCCAGAGGCAATCCGGAGGGAGATTTCAGGTGCAGCCTGAGCAAGCAGCATCGTTTTAGAAAGAAAATGTGGCCTCCAGTTGTATTTCACAGCTGAGCCCTGGTAAATGCTGCTGTTCTGTGTGTTCTGTGTTTGGGTTCCCATTCCATTTCCCACCTGTTTCTATGGATTCCACGGGGTAGATTATGCCATACGCACCTCGGGAAATGTGGGAATTGCCAGGAAAACACATAGAAAATGGAAGGAGCGGTGGAAGATCTTTACCTGCTGAAGTCAGGCTCTGCCTTCACCACGTCCCCGAAGAGCACGGCAGCCTGGGAAGCAGAGCCAGAGGTCAGAGGTTGTCCAGGGAAAACAACTCCACTTCCAGGGGGATTTGGGGAATTCGTAGCCCCTCACAGGGCGGGGAGGGGAAGGAGGAGCCCACCCCCCCTGCATGACCCGGTCTCCCTGCTCCACGGTTTGTCGTTGAGATCCTGCACATCTGGCTTCTCCTCCCCAAAAACAAGCAGGGATTTTGGGATGTAGCTGGCCAGAGCATCGGGAATGAGTTTAACCAGCCCAGCGGGGTGGCCACCCCTGGAGGAAAGCTTGGAAAAAACCCGAGGGAACAAACCATGGCAATCTCACCCAGCCTCAGTCCAAAGTCCTGGCAACATCAGAACTAGAGAATTGTTTAGGCTGGAAAAGACCTCCAGGATCAAGTCCAACCTTGCATTAATTCTGCTCCACTTATACCCTTTCCCTGGGAACATCAACTGGGAAGCCCTTTCTGGGACCACCCCATAAAACAAATCACTCCTGCCCTCGTCCCCAAGAGGCTGAGCAGGCCAAGGACATCGACACGCAGACCCAGTGACAGGACTTGAGTGGCCTGCCCTGCTGCCACCGTGCCCGGCCGTGACAAATCCCACAGGGAATGCCGGCCAAGCGTGCAGCTGTGGCACACCTGACCCCAGGCAACCAGTGCTCCCAGTCCTGCTCCTGTCGGGAGCCCGAGGAGGTAAAACAAGGTCACCTTTTCCACCAGGGTCCCTTTCGTGGCAAGGGCTCCACGTGCTGGATGGCCTCCACGACAACTTCCGGGGAGAAATTCCGGAGCGTGCTGCTGTTGAGGTTGCACCGCCAAACTCCCCAGTTTTGCCAGGCTCTGTCCATCCAGGATCTGCAAGGGAATCCCAGAAGAAATCAGGCTGGAAAAGACCTTGGAGATCCTCAAGCCCCAGCTGTGCCTGATCCCCACCTTGTCCCCAGCCCAGAGCACCGAGTGCCGATGCCTTAGGTCTCAGCTTTTCCGTTTTCCAGACTCTGCACTGCCTTAGCGTCCAACTCTGAACTCCGTATAAAGCGTTAGCCACCTCTCCTCACAGCTCGCTCCAACAGAACAATCCTTTTCCAGCCCCAGCACTGAGGACACCAAAGCTGCAGCTTTGGGCCCAAAAAGTGCAAACAGCAGCAACTTGAGGAGAGCAATCTGGCAGGATGGGACTGCCTAACCTGGAGCTGGAATTGGACAATTAACCCTAATGTGGAAATGGATCCAAACTTATAAAAGTGTGAAAACTCCTGACCGGGATACATCTTTGGTGTAGCCTCGGCCAGGCTCTTCTTCTGCCCAGGGTGCTTTCCTGTGAAGGCCTTTTAAAAAATCCCTGCTTTATTCCTTTCACACCATCCAGACCCTCTTCCAGGGAGCCTCTCAAGGCATCACTGCCTCCAGACATTCCTTGGACACCTCTAGGGATGGGATGACTCCAGACCTCCCCGGGACCTTCTAATGCCTGAAACCCTTCCCACCAGGAAATCCCTGGATTTGTGGAACTCTGTACCCGGCAGCCAGCGCGGGGCAGTTTGTCCAGGAAGCCCTGGACCGCTCAGCATTCCAGCCACGGACGCTTCCCAGAGCAGGAAGCGCTGCTTCCAGGTGCCCCTCAGGGATGCTGCTCTGGATGCAGGGCACCCAGGGCCCCAGGGCAGCCCGGCCCAAGGCTCCCAGCACTGCTTTTCGGGCAGAAATCCTCCCAGTTCCTCATCAGGGAGGACGTGACCTGAAAAGGTCTCACGGAGACGGAGCAGAGTCAGAGGAACGACATTGGATCCCACAGCCTTTGGATGTCTTAAATCCCTGGATTCCTGCCTCGGGTTTTCTTGCCAAAGGCTGTGGACGGATCCTTCCCACCACTTAGAACTGCGAGGTGACGAAAAGCCAGCCAGACACCGCAATAAAGACACAAGGTGAGCCAGAGGAGGCTGACGAGAGGGGACACAAGAGCTGGGGCTCACCCCAGCCAGGCTTTGTGCAGCTGAGAGAATTCCCCAGGTGCTCACCTGCAGTTCCAGTGATGCCAGGGAGGAGGGAGCTCTCCCTCCAGACATTCCCCTGCTCCAGGGGCAGCTCTTCCCCTGGGCCATGCCCAAAGCCTCCTCCCTGCTCAGGTTTCTCACTGTTACCTGGGGCTCAGGTAACAAATCCATCTGTCCAGGAAGGCTGCAGGAAGAAAAGGAGAGGCTGCCAGGGCCTCCAGCAGACTTTTCCCTCTTTTCCAGGCACGGTTCCCCCGTCATTTTAGCTCTGCTGATGCCAAAGCTCCAGCTCAGAGAGCTGCAAAAAGCAGCTTCCGAAGGGAAGCGCTCCTGCCCGTCAGATGGAGCTGGCACTGCAAGGAAATCGTCTCCCAGGAAAAAGAACTCGGGATCTGGCCCTCCTCAAGACCAAGGACTGTGGGATTCTTTGAAAATGGAACCCTTAAAGAGAAAATTAATGGAACCCCTAAAGAAAAAAAAAACAGTGGAACAACCCTCACCCCGAACTCAGTGTTACAATGAAATCCTCTCCCCCCCCCCCTCCCCACTCACACTCCTTTTGCTGGGTCAGATCCCAGCTGGTCCTCCCGGAAACTCAGATCTCCATCACATCCATAGCTTGACAGTGGAAAAGCAAGGCAAGAGGGTCAGGATGTAGGGTGAGTACAGGCAGTCTCCCTGACGAGGTCCCGGAGCTGCTTCCATCGCCGCTCACACCGGCACCTCCTCTTGCTTTGGCAAGCCTTGCAGCTGCTGGTTGAGATCGACCCACCCCAATGGATCATTTAATAGTCAAGAGGTTTCATATTTTATAGATCTGAGGCAAGGCATTTAATGTTTTCTATTTTTGATTTTTTTTTTTTTTTAATCTGCTGCTCTAAAAATTCATAAAATCCATAAAATGATCGCTTTCCTTAGTGGACTGTTTGAGGGTACTAATGATAAATGTATTCCAAACAATTTTTTTTAATGTAATATTTACTGTGGAGTATAAGCAACTTAGCTAGCCTTTCTTTTTTTTCTTTTCCCCTTCTGCTCATGGACAGAAAACTGCTAAATAAGTATGGACCAAAAGATATGACTGTTTCCTATTCTTTCCAGGTTTGCTAGTCAATATAGCTATTCTTACTAATCTAAAAAACCTGATTGTTGATATTTTAATGTACTCAACAATAAAGGGTCTTATTATCTATAAATCCATGTTTGATAATATTTTTCACCCTGCTTGCAAATGTTGGAAGTTTTGCTTGTAGGCAGCAGGTCTGTTCCTGGCTCGTTCTTTAAGGAAGTCTGCAATTGGACTGTTTGTGCTTCCCAAACTTTAAAAATTCTCTTTAAAACATGTTGTGTTGGAAGTCTCCCAGGGATGCAGCTGTTTCTTGTTTTATTATATTTTCTGTTCTTGCTGGACAATTAGGTTGAGAAGATAAGGCTGATTAGTTCAAATATTCGGACTTCGTCTGGTAGCTGTACATCTGCATCATGGCTAAACGGAGTGTGGACAAATTTGGCACCATTAACTATTCCTTTTATCAAAAAAGTGCACAGTTGTTTGGAACATGAGCCAGTCTCTTTCTCATATGACGGCAGCTAATGGAGTTTCTGCATCTTGCGGACAGGAAAGTACATGAGAAAATAGATTACTGAAAGCTGTCCCTACTGTGTACAAGAAGGATGTCACAGTTGCTCAGTATGTTTTCATATGTGCTCCAGAAAGGCAAATGCATGCCGACATAAGATAATCTTGGGAAATGTAGTGCCCTACTGATGGTTTTGCCTGTGCAGCATACGTGATCTGCATGTATTGATGTCAGTCCTTCTTGCTTCGTCTGAGTCATGTTTGCACTCTCAGTCACTTAAAGTAGAATGATGCCCATAAAATGCAGGTGTTACATAATAGAAAGTGCTCTTGGGCATCTAATAGAGGAGTGATGCTTCCCTCCCCTGCCAGGAGAGGTTGTTTCATGTCTAATAATTGGCTTATCTTTCATGTAGTCAGTCCTTAAGTGTAAACTCAGCTTCTCTATGGGAAGATGGAAAGATGCATTTACAAGAGACCTGGGAGCCCAGGCAAACCACTTAGAATAATGGGAAATAGAATCACCTATCAACATGAAAATTAAATCTTTCTGAGAGTTTATGCTTCTGTGTATTTAATTTTGGTTTGTTTGGTTGGTGATAGATATGCATTCTGACAAGTGCAGACTGTTATTTCTAAAGAAAATTTCTTCTCTGGTTGTAACTGCAGAATGTAGTAGTGGTGCATCTAAAGTATGTAATTCTCATTTAGGGATTTGCCTGGAAGCAAATGTACTGTACATATTTGACAGTGAATAAATAGTTGCTTGGCTTAACATTTTTGTCAGTTTTCTGGCTATTAATAAGCAAACAAATATATCTACTTGGATATTATACAAAAAATTTGTAAGAACAAATTTTAGTGTCTGTGTAATGAGTTTGGTTCTTACTATTTAGTATTCCTGTTGATGTTTATTTCAGTCATTAATGAGCTCTTTTTTTGCTCTTTTTTTTGCTTGAGTATGGCACAGGAAATATATAAATAGAACAGAAGAGAGCACTCTGCTTAAAGGCTACTGATCACATTCATGATTTACATGTATTACATTCAGTTTGAATACTGAGTGCTAAAGTAACTCCTCTGAAACATTGGCCAAAAAATGCAATAATCCTATTCACAGCAGTAGTCATGAACAGCAAAGAAAAGCACATGGGCAGTCTGATAATTTATTCTTATTGGAAATAGGTACCTGCCATGCAGGTCACTGTACCTGAAGTCATCACTACTGTCACCAGCACTGGCACTATGCAGTTTTGTACTGGCCCTCCGAACTGGCAGCTGCTATGCCACAGTTCCATCTACCTGTTGTGTGTTGTCACACTTCCACATTTTCTGTACTCAGTACAGGTACTCACTAGCTGCAGACAGTGGGCCCCAAGTCTCTGGCTGCACCACTGAAAGAGGCCTGATGTGCATACAGAGCCCATGTTGAACTTCCTACTGACTGATTTAAAGAAAAAATGAACAAAACTCCCATCCCTCTTTTTGAAAACAAACACTCCACAAAATTGAATTTGCACAACATGGTGCAGTTTTTTAGCAATGAATGGGAACAATTCTCTAATTACCACATTTTTTTTTTCGTGTGCCTTCTGCCATTTGGGACAGATCCAGTCTACATGTCCACCTTTGAGCAGGGATCTTCTCAGTGCCGTGGAGCTGTGCATTGTTTATTCTAGTGCTTCCCTGGAGGAATGAGTGTTTGCAGTTACCCGTGTCCTCCGCTGTAATAAAGGTAATCAAAGCATTGATTAAAAACCTTCAGTTAGTCCATTTAACTTATTCATAAAGTACTGAAGATTATTGTCATAAGGATGGAAAAGAATGAAATTATTGAGAGAATTCTTGTCTGTCTCTAAGTCTTTATCCTGATATTGTCTGGAATAATTCTATTTGCATACTGGAGTAATTATTTAAAAAATAGATTGTTAATGGTAATAACAGTCAGTAAATTACTGATACCTCCCTCAGGCCACCGGGGAAAAAATGTTTCACTTAGTGATAAGCATTCTAACCAGCTATAATTTATATCATGACCTTGTATTTTCCAACCTTTCTTTTGCCGGCTGACATCTTCAAAAATTGTTGCTTTTATCTGTGGGTTTGTTTTCCTTTTTTTTTTTAATTTTATTTCTTGGTCAAAACCAGAGTAAAGACTAAGATTAGTGGTAGATTTAATTAAAAAGTATTTGTAAAATGATGTTGAGACAAATGGAGATAAAAGATACAATGGAAAAATAATTAAGTGAGAAGAAATAAACTTTTGATTCTATTGGGATGGGAGTGGCAGCACACTGTCAAAGATTATGGGGATTGAGGATGCTAGAGAGTCTAGTATGTGCCTTGGGATGAATAACAGCTGGCCATGTCTACCTTCTGATTCTATGTTAGGAGCAAAAATGAAACTGAATATTGTGGAAGTATTGTTTAGGAAATGTAAGTAAGAAAGAATTTTCATGAATTTAATATTTCATGTTTTCATGTCTTTAGTATTTTCAGTTTTTCTAAAGTTACCTCAATAGGGTGGAAAATTACTGCAATTTGATTCCCTCTGTTATTGCATAGCAAAAATATTTTGTTTTAAACCAATGCTTGTTATGAATAGCACCTTTTGTGTTCCTTAGAAATACCGAACCACCCCAATTGTGGCAGATGCAGGACACATCAGCGAGCCATGCCCTAGAGACTTTGGGCAGCTTGAAGTCCTCTGGGAGAAGACAGGGGAAAGACATAGCAGGAGGAGAAATCCTCCATCTCCAGAGCAGCTGGAGGTGGTCACTACTTATTACATTCCAAACAAACAGTGGTGAAATAACCCTAGTGGTTGCTGCATACTGACAATGCAAACTTGTGGCTGCAAGTGAAGAGAGGAAACAGTTTGAGCACAAATAAGTAGCGCTAGACAGACCAGAATTTAATTAGATGAAAAAACTGAATCCAGCTGTTCCCCAGGCTAACATCTGCCCTGCAAGAGACAGAGGGATTTGCTTCATGTGTTTTTCACCCTCTAGTCACTTGCTTACCAAAAGCATAAAGCTTTTCAACTGAAAACCTGAGGTTCCAGTGCCTGCCAGATGTTTGTAACATTTATCTGTTCTATTTCTCAGATGCTTTATTATCTTTACTGTGCAAACAAAAACTATTTTTGTACCAGCAGTCAGTGATTGTATCTTCAAGCTGTTTTCTTCTTCCAAGCAGATTCAGCCCTATAGACAGGATTCAACTTGAATAAAAGTAAGTTCTCATGCTATTGGCAAATTGGGGTTACCCTGCATTCCTCTGAATCTTCCCATCTGAGCCAGCTGTTCCAGTTTTCCTCTATGGCTCTGAGGAGCTGACATAGATGCGCAGGAATAGAGCAGTGCTTCAAAACCATGGTCTGTTGGCAGACCCTTGTTATTAATGTCTGGCTAAGTGAGCAAATGCACACATGTTAATCCTTCTTTTGCTTTTATTTGATATGATAAAAATATTAAAAGAAAGCATGAACATGAGTCTAAGCAATGTGGTCGTATGCTGTCCTGTCCTTGCTGCCCAAGAGCAGGCACTGAAGGAACATAGTACAAACTGTGCCAGTTAAATTCTGCACTGATAGGTCAGGAACCACCAGCTGTCTGATGCAGAACACAGTTCAGTGCTGTGTGGTGGATATTGCATCTCTCATACCTGCATCATTTACATAAATTTTAAAACCCATAGGACAGGTCATGATGTAAATATTTCTGTGCATTCAGACTGAATTTTGAACCCTTGCAAACAGGACAGGAAGTTCTGTCTATGGAACATATATAGAACTAACTGGAATGATTACGTTTGTATTATGGCCCTGTCTCTAAAAAAGGAATCAACATTTTCTTTATATTTAAGGAGATAGTTCTGACTACACCATAAAACAGCAGTTCAAAGAAGGAGGTAGTGTGAGTTGATTTCTCAACGAGAAATCAGAACGAGGAAGACGAGCCATGTCTTTCTAAGATCATCAGAAAAAGAATCAGTTTTACTGCAAAAAGTATTGCATCCTTATTGATCAAGTTGACATAATGACCTGAGTGCAGCATTTGCTCTTTTCTTTTTATGTGTATATCAAGGCTTTAAAGAGGGATAAAAATATTTGTTGTGAAGTAACCAGGGTTTCTAAAAGTACCCCTATACAACTGCTACGCAATGAAAAGGGATAAATAGAAATTGTCTCACAAGGGTTCAGACAAGTCCTGCTCAGTGTCCTGAACCAGGGTCTGATTTCCTTTTGCTCTGCAGGAGCTCAGGTGTTTGAAGGGGAAGAAGTCTGCTTCTACCACTGCCATGGTTGAGGTGGGACAGGACAGGGTGGAGGAGCATGATGCCTTCCAGAGAAGACATAATCAAGCTTTTCCCAATATGCAGTAAATCCACCAGGATATTCATATCTGAGTGATAACAGGGTGTCCTATGCGATGTCTTTGGATAAGGACTGTTATAACAGCAACCAGCTTTATCAGTCTAGGTGATTTAATTTTACCATGAGTTATTTAACAAACCTGACTCAGGAAGTCCCTGTGCTACTAATTGATGAAGGCTGTGAAAGTGCGTAGGAAAGGCATATATTCTGATGCTTTCTAGATGCCTGATAAGACATAACTTAAGCCCTTGACAGAGATACATGGGCTGTAGCTTTGAGACAAAATGTTATAGATGCTTTTATATTGGTGGTGTTTCTGTGTAGTAGTAAAATAGATTTGAAACTATTAATTAATCAACTAAGAAAAGTAGAGCCTAAAGCTAGGATCATCATGGACAACGATTAAAACCTTTCATTCCTGTAGTATGGAGAGAAAGAAGTACCATTGTACTGGAAATGCAGGCTGAAGATAAGGCAAGGTCTTAGGGAGAGCGAGTGTGGTCCCACCATGACCAACTGGCCAAACAAAAAAATTTTTGACCACCTCTGCTCCCTATAGGATTACTTAACCGTGAAGAAAATGTCCAGATTCTCACTCCCAAGAGGACTATTGTTAAATTAAATTAAACAAAAGACATTAAATTGAAGGACTTGTGCTTCAGCATTGCATAATGTGTGGGGAAACCTCGAACAGAACTGAAGTAGCAGCGGGTGCAGGGCAGTGGGGCAGGAGCTCCCGGCAGGGCAGGGAGAGAACAGGTTCTGAAATCCTGGGGGACACGTGAGGAGACAGTGATGGGTCACTCCAAGCTGAGCTCCAGGTGAGGGATGGGGAGAGCTCTCTGCAGTCCAGAGCCGAGCAGTCCTGGCAGTTCCCTCCGAGAGCAAAAACTGCCCAGCGAGGATTGAAGTCCGCGTGCCACCCTGTCCCTGACTTAGCTGCCTCCTTTGTCTTTCCCAAGCACCCAGAACTATCCTCAAGCACCCAGCAATCAGCTTCCTAGCAACTTCTGGGGAAAAAAATTCTATAGAAAAGCAACCCAACCCCCAACAAACCTAAAGGAGCAGTTTGAATTAAGCAGAAGATTAGCAAGAGTAAATCTTCACCAGAGATTTTAAAATTCCATTGTGATTTTTACACAGTGCCTTTTAAGCCAATATAATCTTAAAGATTTGTTCCATTTACTTTAAATTCATCAGAATATTTTTCAAACTCATAACAAATATTTGGCAGGACAATATAAAAGCCTAGTTCTTTCTCTTAAGCAGATTTTTTTTTTTCTCCATGAACAGATGTTTTTAGCAGAAAATATAACAGAAAAAACAATGCTATGAAATGATAAGCTGTCCTTACCATAGAACAGAAGTTGAAGAGCTTGGTGTATTTTGCATGAACTTGGTGCAGTTTGTAGGAAACTGGTGGCAAAATGCCTAAGACTTTATGGTTTATGTTAGACCATTTAGTATCTCCTAGCTAGGCTATGGGAAAGCAACTTGATTGCAAAGCGTTGAAGGAACTGAAATTTGTCTTGCCATTCTCTGGATGCAGTGTTTTGTGCTATTTACTTTAACATTAATTACCTCTAATTCCTAAAGTGCAACCTAGTCACATTGTGAAAGGAGAGAGGAAGGAAAAAGGAGAAGGAAAAAGGAGCACGGCTGTCTCTGCTCCAAACAGCTGGTGAGCAGCAGCTGTGAGGGGCAGCAGGGGAGAGTAGCTGGTACCAGACAGGAGCCCTGGCTCTCCTGCTGTTCGTGTCATGGAGGCTTTACAGGAGTCTATGCCTTGGAGTAATGTCATGAGTACACTAGTGCTTTCAGAAATTCCTGGGATTTTAGCTACCATTAATATGATCATGAATTAAAGGCAGTAGAGGTATTTGGGGAAAGAGATGAGGTTCTTGCAAGAGAACATTTTAAAGAGGAAAAGCAATGAGCTGCAAGTTTAGGAAAAGAAAAGTCTCCTTTCTCCTGGGGCTTTGTTGACACCAAACAGACTGGCTGCAGCTTTGTTGGAAATGACAGTGCAATGATTTCTCCTAGTACCAAAAGATAATAGGGCTCCAGGTATTTCAGATTTTTGAAGGGGGAGGGTCAAAGCCTGACAGTCTAACTTCCATGTAAAGAGGAATTGTAATAAATAATGGAACCGTCTGACTCCCTGATGAACAGCATATAAAGCAGTGGAGGCAGCCAAGCTTCCTTTAGAGAGAAACTATGTCTCACAATTCTGTTACAGTCTGGGGAAAGAGCCAACACCTAAGGAAAAAGGGGCTTCATTTGATGTTGCACTTCAAAGTCCTGAAAAGTCCAGACAGGAGGAACTTCATAAGAAACAAAAGGTCCTTGGGTGGCTAGTGGTAGACTGATGGGAAACAAAAGCCCAAGAAGGGGAAAAAACCTGGACTGTCATTGATAAATGTGTCCCTTTACTTACTTTACAATCTGTAACTTGCGTTTGGATCATTATGGGAATTCCAATATTTGTATGTAAGTACTTTGCAAATCCATGTGAAATGAAGTCAGTGCTGGAACATTAATCAGTGTTCGTTAAAAAAAAGTCTCTAGTTTGCAGAAAACATAAATTCTCTTGAAGTCAAACCTTTTTAAAACCTAGGTAACTCACAGAAGAAATCCTAATATTTTATTGCCTTCTGTGTCTGATTCCTATCAGTCATAAACTAAATTTACTCAGAGGCTACTAGCCAGTTACAGGTATTTCTATGTCTTGTGGAGACAACAGCCTTGCAGCAAACCTGGAATCTGGGGCTAGTGCTCTCTTGCCAGATGTCCTACATGTTGCTTTGGTGGCTTGCTGTTTACTTGCCATCTACTAAAAATACCTTAATTCCTAAATACATAGTTTGTTTTTCAGTACTCCTTTTAAAGTCTGTGTTCAATGCCATGTATTTCAACTGAGACCTGGTGAATAAATCTACTTCTCTGTTCATGTAATTCTGTATCTCTCTCCAGATTTTGTAATAGTCAGCAGTAATAAATAATGAAACTCAGGCACAGAAATATGCAGGCTGATCCACAGTCGTTACTTCAAAGTCAAACTACTCTTTATTAGGTTTCTTTCTGTCAGTCTTTACATACTCTTAGACAGGCTTTTCAGTCTTAATAAAACATTCTATAATTTTTTTCCTCGGTCATATTTATTGTAAAAAAATAAATGCTGCATGCACTAATGCCAGCCATTAGTGTAGTAGTACAGTAGTCAGGAATATGAGACAAATCAGGGAGGTGGAATGCAAAGACCTTTCAGTTCAATATTTTATCATAGCTCTACCCTCTTCTCCCAAGGAAATTGAATCCAGACATTTTGAAACAGACATTCTGGACCTTAATTCCTTTTTCTACATTTGCTTCTTTAAGAGTCCTATATAATAACTGCTTCTTACCAAAAGAGGTCAGAATTGTAGCTAGTCATAAGGCAGCTCTGCAAACTGTGGCATAGAGCCGTCCTTCTTAGGTTAGTATGGTTGATGAATCTGAAATGTTCTCTATTCTCATCATTCTGGCTCTAAATTTGTGTTTCCCTAATTTCTGAAAACAGAATGTTTCCATTTCTTGCCATCTTGACCATTTGGATTTCATGGGAAACTATGTCAAATGAATTGTTAAGATCAAAACTAACAAAGTCCACTGTTCAGCACAGAGCCGGTGATCTCAGCACAGAGTGCAGTCAAACTGCTCAGGCATGATTTGCCTTGGATAACTCATAGATCCTTGTCATTTGCAAGGAAAGTGCCTCTATTTTGGCGTGGTTTTCATGCTACAGACCTTGCTAGAGCTAAAACCAGATCTGTAACATCAAAAAGAGAAGACCAGAAACTGGAAATAAGTAGAAGATAGCTTACTAAGGAAAAAAAGTAAGGAAGTAAGATACTATACAATTATATTTCTTATATCTTAATTTAATGTATAGTGCTAATGCCTGTCATTTGTTCATTTAGAAATGAATAATATGGTTGTTGCCAAGAGAGAAACACTATAAGCTTTGCAGGAACATGGTTGAATTGTATTTGTATATTAAATAATGAAAAATTAGTATCTATAATTTATTGAATTCATTAAAAATCTAATTGAATTATTACAATGTTAATTATACTGTATCATATATTACAGACATTATTTATATGTACATTATGTATAATCTATATGTATTATGTGTAATAACAATCTGTGTAATAAAATAAATTCCTAGTAATGTGAAAAACTCATACTGTGACTGTTGGTACAGAAGTCAATCTGAATAACATATAACATGAATGGCCTTGCTACAAAGCTTCTGCTGGCAGCAGATAGTGCTGCTAGCATTCATTTTATTCTTATAAATGGAGAAATTTACATAACAATTTCAGTGTAACAAGCAAAGTATAAATATCTCACTGAGTAACTGCTAGATAACAATTCAACAGTGCTTAATTCATGACCTGTGTTACTTGTTCTGTTGAGTAATCCAGGGTGACAAAAATGCTTCCCACTGGGTAATGTTATACTCAGAGTGTCATTAAATATTAGTGCTAGTTTCAAATATTAGTGCAATTATTAAATATTAGCGATAGTTCTCCTGTATTCCTTTGAGAAGTAATAGACTTTAAAGTAATAGAAAATGTTTTTTTTTTTTTAACAGGATTATGGAGTATACTGAGACTACCTTATCAGCTTTATTTACATACCACACACAAACACTGATTTTGTTTATATATCCCCATTTAACAAAATGGGAGCAAAACTAAGATTCCTTGATTTATCCTGACCAGACTCCACTTCAATGACATTTCCACCAAAGAGTTCATTTTGCTTGAGCTTTTGTTTTTTTCTCTGACTGGTGCTATGAGAACAAGTTGTGACTATCTCAGAAGTGCATTGTTTATGCTAGAATATTTTGTATCAGATTAACTGCAATTATGCGGTTCTTCCAAAATTCAGTGCAGAACAGTTTACTGATGGGGTGAAGAGAATATTTGACTTATTTCCACAGTATGTCTCAGAGAATTAAGTAAATGTGAAAATTTGAAATAGTGCATGTCACAGGGAGAGTAGGAGCTTCAGGCAAAGTTTAGTAAAGAAGCTTTGTTGTCTGAGAAGTTTGTCTAAGGGGCAGAAAGAACTCTTTGTGTATTTAACCTCCTTCACAAGGAAGGGTTTAAATGAAGGTAAATCCTTCCTTAGCCTCAGATTTTGTCAACAGTTTAAGGAAGCTCACTTTGTCCCGTGAGTTCTAATGATGGTAAGTCAGATATATTTATATAAAAATGAATTACTTATTAAGACAAATGAACACATATAACTGGCAAAAGATCTTGATCAGAATTACTATACAGTATAAAACCAGAAGAACTACTAGTAGATTACAGCATCACTTAGTGTACTATATCAAAGTGCCTATATTAAAGTTAGGAAAAGAAATAATATTGGAGTCAAATGTAACTTCCTGCCGAAATGGCGATGATGTGCACAGATTCTTTCACTCAACCCCTGGCGAGTAACTGTGAAACAATTGTCCCTGCTCATCGGAGAAACTCCACAGGTTTCCAGGAAAATGTGTAGAAGATTTCTGCTTTGTGGAAGTTTGCTGTGGCTTTTATAGTTGTAAAGTAAATGGCTGTCACTAAGAAATTCAGCTTATCTTCCAGATCTCACTTCAGGAGTAAGATGTTTATTGGTAGCTGAAAGATGGCAGACCAGTGTCAACCCTGGTACCAAAATGGTGCCAAAATGACTCACTACAAGACAGCTTGTCCTGCTTGAGTTATCTGACTGGTTAACAAACAATAGATAGGTTTTTGCAGGGGTGGTGGTGGTGGTGGTGTAAGATGCCTTTCTAGAGTGCAGTAGCTTCCTATGTTTACCTACAAGCCAGTCAAAGTAGGTTTGCATTACTTCTAGTGAAATGATAAATATAGATGTCAAATTCTGTACTCCTAGAAGGGATGACACACGGCCACCTGTATCTGCATCAATGACTCAGGGAGGGAAAGTACAAAATGCTTAGTGACAGTCAGTTTATCTCACACAAATTTGTATACCTTATTTGTCTGTGCATTTAATCCCGACCACAGCTAAGCACCAGAGTCAACTTTGGAGAGAAGTGCTTGATTCTTCATTTTTGGATGTCTTTGAATTGGAAAATAATCATATCTAACTAATAAATTCTCCAGAAATACAAACACAGGAGCAACAAAGTTAGATTTAAAGACCCCACATAATGCTGAGGTCTAAGCAAGATGTACTGTCGTGGCTGTTTTAGAATTTAGTTGCTTTATCATAGTTGCTTTCTCAGGTGCAATGATGGTGTTGTTCATGTTTACATGAGTCTTTCACTTAAAATAACCATGCAGGAATGTCTGTTACATGAAAACTCATGGCAGCATATTCTGTGTTCTGGCCTTTAACCTTTGCCACCCAGGTAAATTCTCCCTATGTGATGAGGAAACTGCAGCCACCTGGCCTGAAGCAGGGACGGCCTATGCCTATGTCACAAGCCATGTAGTCTCTGCAAGAGTTCTGCTGCCATGCCTGTACAAAGACTGTGATGCCCAGTGCCAATGCCTCCTTTCAGTTCCTGTATTCTTGGGCAGGAAGCCTTTGGGAGAAATATTTGGGTTGGCTGCCAGCTTCTTGCTGTGTGATTTGTACAGAATTCAGCTCCACACGTCTGCAATATTTTGTGTCATGCCCACTCTGGAAGTTGCAAAATGTCTAATTGGAAATCCCATCTAAGCTGTAGCAGGCCAGAACTGGACTCGAGGACAGTTTATCCTGACCCTTTAGTTTTGAAGTTTCACTGGAGATAAATTGCTGCAGATCTGATTTTGGGCTCTTAGTGATCCCTTCTCTGGTCTTCCTAAGTGAAGATCACTGCCAGCTTCCCTGGTTATACATACATTCCCATTCAGATTGCAGAGAATTTGTGTTTCAGTCAAATAACTTTTCTTTAAAATAAACTCAAGCCATAATATTCTAATTCTCTTTAATAAAGAAACAACCGCTTTCTTTTGCTATATGATTCCTGAATATTTTGATTTGCTTCCATACATATTTTGATTGTTCTATACTGTTACACAATTCGTTTTCACTGTGTCCTTGACAGATTGAATGTGACTGTTTAAATCGTGTCTTGTGTATATACTTGTTCATCATCCTTTATTCAGTTTTAACAATCTGAAAGGCTGCTGGAAATTATTCTAGTTCTCATTTGTCCTAATTGCTGAACACAGTAATTGTGATGGGAGCTTCTGGAGACTGTCTTGTGTGTTGCATCCTTATGGGAATGTGTGATGAATGGAGGTTTGCCCTTTTACAATACTTCCATTATTTTCTTTATTTTCCTTGCTGTTGCTGATTCTTTACAAATGCTCAGCAGACCAACAATGCCAAGTTTTAAAGCATTTAATTAGTGTTTGAGGCATGGGTACATGGAATAAGAAATCAAGGACACGTTTGAGTATTTTAAGCATGCATTTTCTTATAACGATCTCAAAACTCCTCTGTCCTTCTCTTACTTGCATATATGGAGTAATCATTTTGTACTAGTGTCTTGATAGTCTTTTCATTGTCCAGACCTGTAGAAAACTATGACTAGTAGTTCTTGTTCCTCTTACCCTTCCTTAAAATGTTTCTGTATATGTTGTGGAAAAAAAATCTCTAAAGAACAGTCATTCCTATTCTGCAAACTATCATGTAATCACAGAACCATAGAATAGTTTACTGAAGAAAAGCCACAAGAGCTGTATGATTCCTGCTATTCCTTTGCATCATTCTTACAATAACTTCTGCAGTTTTTGGGGAGCAAATAGACACCAGGCGGACTGAATTCCACTGCACTGATAAGGGGACTCTACCTTCCGAACAAGGGATGCTCAGTATGTCTTTTCACACAGTGAAACCCCTTATTTGTGTTCAGTGCTATAACGTTTTCCAGGATGACACACTATGCATGCACATTAAAACTGATGAAGAATTCCAAATATTATACTTAAATAAACAGTACACACATATATATACAACCTTCAAACAAATGTGGCTTTGTGCACTAGAATAAAACACCAGTAAAAGTACTTAAAGAGCATTGTTTCCTTTTATTTGTACTATGTTCACAGAAACAATTATTGAAGGCATATCACACCTGAGTTTATGAAGACCTTGGTCTAGTATATGTCAGTTGTTACTCAGAGGAGGATGGTAGATTTTCATGATTACCAACATTGCATTAATCCTAGCCCTGCACCACCCAAAGAATCTTCTTCCCACTCCTATATATTCTTGAATTTTGCAAATGTGGGACCTTCCTCCATGTGAGTTTTCTCTCTCACTGTGACTCCAGTAACAGCAGAGTGCAGCCTCACCTTCCTCAATGTCTGCCTGGTTTTGTGAGAACTGCTTTGTCCAACATCTCCAGGGCATGAATTAAATTTAAGGTCGTTTGGAATTCTTCCACAAGTACTCGCTCTCTCATAATATACTGCTGTTTTAATTTAAAAAAACAGTCATTTTATCCTATTCTTTATGGTCAGTTGCACCAGGATTTAAAAAATTTCAAGGCATAAATACTTTTTTACTTAGAAATTACATTGCTCAAGGTGATACAAAATATTGCTCTTGTAACCACACTGGAAATACTGCATGTCTTTGTGTTCTGGAGCATCCTTTAGGGCCAGAACATGTCTACACTCTCTCCCTCAAACAGAATATATGAATTAGATATGATTACTTATTTTGAAAGTTACAAACAGTAACATCTGCTTTCAAAAAACCTCCTTTTCTTGCAAAGTTGAACAAGATTGGCAAAGAAAATGAACGACTAAACCTCCACTAACTGCTGTGGCTGCAGGGCAAAGGGTGTTTGGTCTTCACAGAAATACTTGCAACCTTCTCCTGAGGAGGACCAGCAGAACATGTCTCAGAGGTACCCAGGGCCGGGGGCTGCACTGTCTCCAAGTAGTTGTGAAAATGTGGAATTTTGTACAGCTGACCCTTGTTTTCTTGAATTTTGCATACTTGACTGCACTATTAGGTTGTATGTTGGTAATATGGAAACAGGTAAGTACAGACTGCATTAGAAAAAATGTCCAGGAAATTGTCAGGTGTATTCATATGCATTGCCAGACTACCTGAAAGCCTTATCAAAGAGCTCCTATGAAGTGGTATTTCACGTACTCATTGTATGACAGCTCTCATGCCATTAAAACTTATTTTAAAAACTGTCAAATGCATAAAACTATTTATTACAGGCAAACACAGAACACTCTGAACTAATGAACCATCACAAATTTCAGAGCATTTTTGGATTATATCTTGCTTCATTTGGGTGAATTTAATATGAAGCTGCAGAAAGTGTAAAAAACTGCTTCCTGACAGGTGAAAATTGTATTTGTGTTTGAAAATGAACTCTAGTTGTTTCAGGGCCAGCTGCAAAGAGAATAATGCCTACAAGTCCTTCAAATTCAAATAGGGATGTTGAAAAATGCAACAGGGGGACAAGCTGACGTGTTTTCTTTTGAATTATTTCAGGATCTTCTGCTGAAAAGATCTCTGATTGGATTTCTGGGCAACATTTCATCACTGAAGCAAATAATTTGATAGTCTCATTCCTCACTTAGGGGACAATCCTCAGTTTGAAATCTCTGAACTTCAGGAAGACAAATTGGCTTTTCCCTTTCAATAAAGGAATGTTTAAGCTTTGGACTACTGTGTCAAATGACAAATCCATTGACTTCTGGCTTGTTGCCCTAACTTATTTGTGCTTTAGCTTAACCTACTCATGTGAATCCATTTTCCTGCTCTCAAATACATAAAAATCAAAGAGCAGATTTGCTGTGACTCATGTGCTTTGCTATATATGTTTATTGTAAGTAGAAGCCAAACTTCAAGAACACTAGATATTCCAAAAGTTTCAGTCTAAAAGTCTTACTAGAAAGGAAGTGGTGCCAGTACTGTCCACTTTACTCTAGATAGAAAACTGTCATTCAGTACATTGAAGTATCAACCCCCAAATTACCTTACAGTAAAAATATATTAATTACAACTTAGCACTGGTAAAAAAAAGTATGCAAGAAAGGCCTATATGTCTTTAATGGTTTAATTTCTACTAGCAAAAGCTGTTAATCTTTATTAAAAAAATACTGGATTATGGAAAAGAACTACAATGTAAAAGAACCATGGCCATTGGACTCTCTGTGCCCATATTTCAGCTTTAGGGCTCTTTAAGCTTTACCATAATTTTCCTGTAAAAATAGGGAAGGGATTCAAGACTTTAGCACTGTAGAATCACAGAGCAACCTGGGTTGGAAAGGACCTTGAAATATCATCTGCTCCAGCCTTTTGTGGGAAAGGGAGCCTGGCAACATTTTCCCATACCCAGTCCAGCTGCATGTTGAACCCTCCAGCAATGGGGAATCAACCTATCCCTTGGGAGGCTGTCTCAGTGAATGATTGTTTTCACCATCCCTTTCAGCGAGACTCCTCCCCGGCCTTCATTTGTACTGGGCTCTTGCATTATTCCATCCCAGGCGTAGAATTTTGCACCTGACTTCATTAGACCTCACACAGGTCTTGCTAGCCCAGTGTTCCAGCCTGTCCAAGTCTCTGTGTGAGATGTCTCTGCCTTCTGATGTGTCCTCCTTATCAACCAGTTTAGTGTCAGCACACTTGGTGAGAATGTTTTCATCCCAAATAATTTATGGAGATGTTGAGCTATACGGGACCCAGTATCAATCCCTGGGGGAGCTCACCACTGACAGGCTGCCAGCCTGAGTGAAATATATTGGTCAGTGCTCTGGGTGGAGACTATTTTACAATTTCTTACCCATCTCAGAGACCAGCCATGCAAAAAAAAAAAAAAACACCTATGTCTTGCCATTGTACACATCAGGTTTACTATGAGAAGTGTGATGAACATGTTTATTGCTAAACTCACAGGTAAAAAACTACCTCTGTGTAACAGAACATGTATACCTTGTATACGAACAGAGGATAGGATAGGATAGGATAGGATAGGATAGGATAGGATAGGATAGGTCAGCTGAAAGGAACCTACCATGATCATCTGGTCCAACTGCCTGATCACTTTAGGGCTGACCAAGAGCCAAAGCATGCTGTTAAGGACATTGTCTAAATGCTTCTGCAACACGGGCAGTCTTGGGACATCAACTGCCTCTCTAGAAAGCCTGTTCCAGTGTTTGGCCCACCCTCCTAGTAAAGAAGTGCTTTCTAATGTCTGGTCTGAACCTCCCTTGATGCAACTTTGAGCTATTCCCAGGCATCCTGTCCCCAGATTGCAGAGAGAAGAGCTCAGCCCCTCCCTCTCCATGTGTCCCTCTCAGGAAGCTGCAGAGAGCCATGAGATTGCTTCTCTTGTGGTAGCTGGTGCAGGACAGCCACAGTGGCTTTTGACCATCACACTGTGTAAAGCTGGGCTTTCTGCATCTGATGAACGTATGTGCAGTATGGTGCAACCATATGACCAGCACCTTCATATTGAAAAATCTAGAACCAAATGGGAAGTTCATGGGTTGAAAGGTGCTAAGTAAAATCACTGCCATTCCCTGCTACTGTTACTCACCAGTTTTCATGGGTGTCTTTTTCTGTAGGGATACGCAATTGCCCCTAAGTAATATGTTCCTGAATTTGGTTTCTGCATTAATATACCTTTTTTTTTTTCTGTGGAATGCTGACCTCTGTGTGAAGATATCACACCATATGTGTGGTAATTTTTTGCCACCTCTCAAGTGAAACTACAGCTTGTTTAATTTCTGTCCCCCATTCCAGCACTTTATGCTCTTCTATTTATTTTTTCATGGAGTGATTTTTACTTCTATCTCCTCCTCCCAGCGTTGAAAAATGTTGTCCCCATTTCTCTTGTCTTGTTTCACGTTGCAGGTGATAATAAAAATTAAATGTAAAAGGGACCTCATGACTCACTGATGGCATGTTCTTTTTCTTGTTGACTTCATTAGAGAGGAACTGGAACACCTCTGTGAGGTTTTGTGTTGCCTAACAGCTGGTCTCTCACCAGTGAGAGTCTCAGTGTGGGTCTGTGATGCTGGGTGTGCTCATGAACATGCATTTAATGGAAAGGACCAAGTGGGGGAAAAGGCCCGCAATAATTCCATAATAATTCCTCATTATCTCAATCTATTTTTCAACAATGAGAACCTCAGCTCTTCAGATCACTCATGATTTTGCAGATTCCTTTGCATTTACTGTCTTTTTCTTATGCTTCCCTTGCATGCATTTTCTGCTGAAACAAGCCTGTGCACTCAAATAAAAGTCACTGAAACCTTTAAAAATCCGAAGTCTGTTTTCTATGTTAGATATGTTACTTGTGTAATGGAAATCTCTGGCTGTAAACTGTATGTTTCTGCATGTGTCTTATGAGACACTGGGGAGAAATTCTTCCCTGTGGGAAGGTGGGGAGGTCCTGGCACAGGTTGCCCAGAGAAACTGTGACTGCCCCATCCCTGGAAGTGTCCAAGGCCAGGCTGGATGGAGCTTGGAGTAACCTGATTTAGTGGGAGGTCTCCCTGCCCATGGCAGAGGAGGTCGAACTAGGTGGTCTGAAGGTCCCTTCCCACACAAACATTTCTATGATTTTATGTCACTTGCAGCTCCAGGGCAGTAAAATACAACAAGCATTTTTATAGGGATAGTACAGGCACAAAACCTGGGAATCCCTCCAGGCATCTGAACACCTAGACACTGCAAGAGCAAGAGAACTATTTCTAAAAGATATCCATGGGGATCAGAAGCCTGCCAGCCTCCAGGGAGACAGATGCCAGGCTGCCCTGCAGATGGCATTCCTGCGCTGTGGCTGCCTGGCATAGTGGTTCTCAGGGCTTGGGCCCTGAGTGTAAAGGGGTATTTGGTGTTACCTTGTGTTTGCTCTGAAGCAGACTGCGTGGCAGCATTTTATGGCTTCAGTGAAACACGCTCCAGAGAAGAATCATAGCTGTTATTTACTTTTGTAAAACAAATGTGTAGATTTACTGTGTTGCAGGGTCATTAATTTCAAAGGTGTGTTGAATACATGACAAAGCACACATCTTGGCAGTGACCAGGTCACCTTTCAGACCCTGCTGACTAAAGGCTTTGCCTGGTTGCCATTACACTCATATTTTCACTTTGGTTCAGGTACCAAAGAGCAAAAATATCAGTGTCATAAAAACACATACAGCTTTCACTCTGAAATACTTGTCTAAACATTTTCTAACATCTTTCTCTCAAAAAATATGCTATGGAGGAAGAGTCATGGGACTGAGAAAGGTGGAGATGGCTGGGAAGGAAGAAAGGAAATTTCATACCAATATGTATGTTGTATTATAACCACGTAGCCCTGTAAGGCAGTATTGCTTTTGCTAATAACATGCCCTGAGCTCTTTACTGTTTGCCAGGCCTCATCACAGCTGCTCTGCCCAAACTCAGTGTGACCTCCTTGCAGCTCCTTCTTATCCAGCTGAGCTAGGACAGTAATTTTTCTAAGTCACTATGTGTCTGCACAACCATCATTTCTCACAGACATGTGACTCTGGATGGACAGCCCCCACATCCCAGGCTATTTCAGCAGTACTGTCAGCAGGTCCAAGGCAGGTAGCACGCCCTTCTCTCCAGCACTGCTTCCCATGTGCATCCACAGATGTGTGGCTCCCAGTATGAAAAACTTATCAAGGAACTGGGGAAAGTGTAATAAATGAGTTCCAAAGTAGGGCTGAACACATGGAATGTGAAGAGCAGTGGAGGGAGCTGGGTATAATTTGTTGGGTGACAAAGCTGCTAGTGGACAACCTAAGCCTACAGGTACTTGAAAGTGAGGTAAAATTCTGTGACCTAGATAGTCAGTCAGCAAAATACAGAAAAGACATAAACTCCTCCTTTTCTTGGCTCATTCTATCCTTGTTTTCCCTTGTTTGTCTGTCTTCTCCACTTGCCTTATTCCCATAGTGAACACCTGTGCTGATGTTTTTGAGCAGATTCCTTTCTGGTTTGTACTTGTGCAGAAAGAACTGTAGTTCATGCCTGAATTTCCTGGATATCACACAATTAGAGAGGCAGCAATAATAAACTGTTCTGCACGCAGTATAGGCACCTGTATATAAATAACCACAAAGATGGGGAAAAAGATCAGAAAGGATAGGAATTTTCATGTTACCTAGAGACAAGCTATGAGCTGCTGTCTCTC
This sequence comes from Certhia americana, assembly GCA_018697195.1. NCBI lineage: Eukaryota > Metazoa > Chordata > Aves > Passeriformes > Certhiidae > Certhia > Certhia americana. Next base: position 112,844 of record JAGMWU010000093.1, on the reverse strand, counting down.
AGCATTAACTGCACCTGTCTGAGTGGGAGAAATGTACACGAATGAGCCCTAATATGTAAGCCACATCATGGGTAATGCTGGCCCTATGAACTTGTGCAGTGATTTCTTTTTCCATGTCAATTGACACGATGATTTCTTTCTTTCACACAAATTGACAGAGACAGTAAATTACCTTCTGGAGCGCAATTGCACAAGTGCTTTATTCAGTCTTGAGAAGAAGTTTTCAGATTAAGCATTCCAAAACTTATGAATCCTAGATGATTCTTTCCTTCACACCCTGAATATGCCTGGTCTTAGGAACAGAGATCCTGTTTAGACCATAAACGCAATCTGACTGGAAACAGGATTTTAAACAATTTTGAGGATTGAATCACCAAGAGGCTAGGGGAGGAATTGTTACGAGAATAACAGGATAGGGTCTAAGCCCTCTAATGGGTCTATCTGACCAAAGAGAATAAACTACTTTAAAAAAGGACCCTTTACTTGCATTTATGAGGAGGAGAAATGGTGAAGTAATATTGTGTGCTTCTCTCCCATCTCAGTACTAGAGAACAGGCAGCCACCAAGAGCTTGGGCCCTGACTCTGTGTACTAGCAAATACATAAAGTTTCTGATAAAATATGATATTACAAAATGAAAGAAAGCATTAGTTTCTTTCCTTCAAATTAGAACAAGCAAACAAAATCACCTTTTCCTGGGCAATATCTAATTCCAAGTTTCAGAAAGAATCTTCAAACATGGTCCTAACATTTCAAGTGAGTTTGTATGTGGTGACATGAGTCAATTGAAAACACTACTTCCAAAAGTAACCATGGGGGTGAATAAAAGCAGAAGCATCTTGAATGAAGAAGGATTTAGAATAAATCACATTGAAAGAAATCTTTTTTCTCTGAAAAATCTCCTGCATTAAAAAATAAATAAATAAAACTAAACAGGTTACAAATAAAAATTGATAAATTCATCTACCATGGGTCTTGGGAGTATAGGGAGTATTCCTGCTGACTGAAAGCTAGCCAATGTTATTTCAGTTTACAAAGAAGGGCTTGAAAGAATTCCCAGGAAGCTACAGACATGCTTATCTAACCTCAGTTCCTGGGAAAATTATGGAGAAAATTATACTGGACACTTCTGAAAGGCATTTAAAGAATAATGGAAAATACACATAAAAAACCCCCGTAGCAGTGAGTTCCTAGGAATACTTTGGACCCCAAAATAAACATGGATCTTTAGGGGGTTTTATCCTAATTGGAGAACTGATGGCAAGGGAATCATTTCTCTGTCCAGAATCTCTTTTTTCAATGACATTATACTCCCTGCAGAAGTAGTATGCTCATAGAATTTTAGGCAGCAGTTCACTTGAAACTAGCAGTGAAAGTTGAGGTGATTAAAACTCAGGGAGACTGAGACTGCTACCCTAGGAACAATGCTTTCCATTTTAGTACACAGATAAACCTGATTGTTTTCATTCCGTAATGCATTCTCTGATTCTAACATCTTCAGCTGCCTTGGATTTCAGACCTGTCTCTCCTGCAAGAGAAAGGAAGAACATGTGATCTGCGTAGACAGGAAGAAAACAGGGTAAAAGTAGGGCTGGAAAAATAGGAAGAAAAATAGGAAGAAGTGGCAGTTGTATATAAAATAGTCACTTGAGGGTAACAATGAGAAAATACATATTCTCTGCACCTCCTGCAGAGAATCTGCATCATCTGCATCAGAAAGATGAAGGACACTTACTGAACAAAGGCAAGAGTTTGAAATAAAGGCGAGGGACTCCATTATGCAACACGATTAGACTGAGGAAATTGATGCTGTAGGAAGTTCTAGAGGTCAAGCAACTAACAGCATTCAAAATGCGATTAACTACTATAAAGACTATTTAAAAATATGATCAAGCATTTGTAAAAATGTTAGAGTATATTCTTTTTTTTAATGCCAGGCCATAACCTTTACGGGAGATGAAGATGAGTTAAAACAATTAACAGGGTTCATAAATGAAGGGCAGGTGACAAAATTGGATTATTTTGTCATCATAAATCACGGCACATGAAATTCTAAAGTTAGTGCCTTGTGTCTCAGAAATATTTATTGCGTTAAAGCATTTCAGACTTTGGGACACTAGATGGAAAGCCACTGAAATCAGGGAAGGTTTCAATTCCAGCAATGTCTGAAACCTCTGAAAATGCTGTGGAGTAAATGAAATGAAGGCTTGAGTATCCCTTGCTTCTGAACTGTATAAATGAGCAAGTGATAATCCCAAAGATGCCTGTCAAATGGACTAGGATTAGGGATGGGGTTTTGCAGGGGCTCCCTTCCTTTACAGCTCTAAGTGCTCAGCACAGAGAGAGATAAAGGGGGATCTTCACACCACATAGGACAAATACTCATGTCATTAACACCTCATCACCCACTGCAGCCAAGTACTGAAAATCCCTGTGCTGCAGAAGGGATTAGGTCTTTCTTATCTCTTCCTACCTTGATTGCTTGGTTAATTGTACATCAAAGGAACACGGGCACATAAGCATTGCAGCTGTCCATCTGAAGTGACAAATTTGATATACGGCTGCAGCCATTGCCTCAGTGTAGAGCTGAAACTGTTATGGGTTAACGGCTCATGCCCATTAAGTGCTTCTGTGCTCCGCAGGACCCAGGACCTGGTGAAAAAAGGGGCTCAGACACAGCACAAGAGCCAAGTCCAGAATGCACCACTGTGGCCATTTGACTAGGCAGTCCTTCCTCTGACGAAGTCCACAGGTACAACCATGGTGAGACATGGGCACTGGGGAAGCAGACACCACTCTGGCTCTACTAGGTGGGACCAGAACCAAACGCACTTTCATTATTGTTATCAGGCAGAGCAGAATAGGGGGTCCTTTCCTTTTCTGTGTTTTCTCCTGAAACTGCCACTGAGTTCAACTATCCGAGGATGTTCAGGCACACAGGGCATCACCTTAGTGATTAAACAGAAACAGAAAACTTCATTGCTTCATCATTAGCTCTCTCAAAGCAATGATCAGCCTCTGGAGAAGAGTATATGTGCTACTACATGTTGTCTGAAGAGAATCTCTAGAGAAGCAGTGTGTCTCATAAAGGTAAGCTCCAGACTCCGTGCTCCTAAAAACTGGTTGGAAACTTTTGTGTACAGGCATAGAAGTCAGTCAGCTTCACATTAATCTGGTAGTTGCCTTGCGCTTAAGTCTGATGTTCTGATATTTGTACCATTTCGTTGTTAATGGATACTAATTTTTCTACAGATTACATAAATAAAAGAAAATTAAAAAATTAATTGTTATCAAAATAATTCATATTTTAATGTACCAGTGCTCCCTTCTGGCTTCTTGGTTCCCTTCTCTCTGGCAGAGCAAAGAGCCCTGAAAAGTCCTTGGCAGGGTGAGCACTGCTAAGCAACAGCCAAAACATCAACATGTTATCAACATTATTCTCTTCCTAAATCCAAAACACAGCCCTAAAATATGAGCTGCTGACCTGAAAATTAACTCTCTCCCAGATGAAAGCAGGACACAGATGAATGTTCAGTTTCTGAGCTTTCAGCTGTGGGGAGAGGAACCAGATGTGCCGCAGTGCAGTTGCTGACTAATTGCCAAATACCAGAGACATATGATGAAAAATGATCTCCAAAGAATCAAAGTCAAGAGTGTTTTTGTAATATATTCTAAACTTTCTTTGGTTTCACTTCAACTTTCATTGGTTAAAATTTAATACAACATGCTGTGGTATGTCTTCTACTGTGGCATTTTTCTTACAGTAATATTCTTCTCTCTCTGGTGGTTTGTTATCTCAGTCCCTTCCTTCTCTCTCTATTCACTTTCCTCAGAAAATGGAAATCATGTTTTCATTCTCACAATCCAGTTTTCTTTAGGGCACAATTGTTCCTATTAAACTCATTTTAATATTGTAATTAATTGTTTCATCAGATAATAAAATCTTCTTAATTTTGAAGGACTTTTTTTGAGTTCAGAAAGCAACTGCTTATCTTGTAATTCTGAGGTTCAAAGAAATCTTACTGAAAGAAATGTTCAACCCAGCACCATAAGTGCAATTTGTAATTCACTGTGTCTTCTCTAGTTCTGCCTAGGAAAATAATGTAAAACCATATTACTCCAGAAGTGAACACATAGTGTCTTCAAGGTAGACAGATCAGATATTAGGAATAAAAAGGATCCCAGAAGAGTAGCTACATACCCCTACATAATGTGTGACATACAGGATCAAATTCTGTTTCAATCAAAATCTTGAAGGGCATTATTCACAGGCAAATAAAAAAGAGAAAGCTTTCATAAAGAAACTGTAACAGGCTGCTTGTCTGGTTCCTTTCTTACAGGAAGCTGAGGACCATTTAATCCTCTCTCATCACCCGCTTAACTTCTCCTGGGCTGCCCCATGACATCATCCCTCTCCTTTTTGCTGTGCTCATTTATGCAGTACTTGCATTCTCCTTGATGCCTCATTCCGTGTATGGTATCAGGCTCTAGCTGATGGTGTATCAGCAGTCACCTGAGAGGTCACTCTTGTTCTTTTTATATCCATTACTGATATACCATTTTTAAGGTCCACTTGTTCTTTTTCAATTACTAAAGGCCTGGTTAGAATAGCTGTGCAGTCTCTTATTAGCAGTTTGGGCACTAGCACTGATCTGTGGATTACTTTGTGTGCATTTAAACAGTATTGCTTGACTGTTATACCTGCTTACTTTAGCAGTAGTTGCTAAGTAAAAAATTTAATGTTGCATAGAGAAGAAGAACCTGTGAACTTGCATTAAAACTGTAAAATTATGTCTCATTCAAGATAAATATACAAATTACTTCCCTTGAGGAAGAAAAACAACTAAAGTACTAGGCTGATTCGTGAGGGGACGGGATGCTCAACAAAGCAAAGAATCCATTCTACATGTGGTTCTGGGGTTTTTTTGTTTTGTTTTGGTTTTGTTTTTTTTTTTTGTTTTGTTTTGTTGGGGTTTTCCTGGTTTTTTGTGTTTTTTTTTGTTTTGTTTTGTTTTTAACTTAGAATTAAGGTTTTATGTTTTCAGTATAACAGCTAGCAGAGGTCCATCAAAAAGTAATTGAGGACTATGCTTATTCTCCATTGACCACCTTAAAGTTCCTCTCCAAAGATGTTGTATCCATCTGAAAACTTTCTAATTCTAAACCCAAATTTGAGTTCTTTGGAGGTTTTTGTTGTTGTTCTGGTTCAAATATTTAGTAAGCTGGAAAATAAATTCCTGTGTTCTGTGGAAACTGGCAGGAAAGAACAGACACTAGAGGGCAAACGTTTGCAAATGTATGTGGTGGTAAGCCTACAGTAAATACAGTAAAAGCCTCAGAGTTTTGGGAGTGGGGCTGGACACGTGCTCCTTGTCCCCCAGGACAGGTTCTGTGCCCAGTCCTGCCTGCCTGGGCAGTGCAGGTGTGAGGGAGCTGGGCACGCTGCCCTGGGGGGAGGTTTTGCTGTCCAGGTCCAGCTGGAACCCCTGGTGGTTCAGCAGCACCCACAGGAGCCCCGATAGCGTGAGCCCCTGGGTGTGAGGGGAGGGACACTCACACCAGAGAAGGCAAGGAGCATTTTTCACAGATACTTTATTCTTAATTAGCAATTAGTATTTGACTCTGCCATCTAATTAGATAAGAAGTTATCTGATTAGATTCCAGGACATTAATTCATGTTGTCTGGTTGCTCATTTAAATGCATTTGGCTTTATTCCAAAACCAGAGAATCCTGCCTAAATTTCTGAACTGGATTAGAAATCAATGTAGTCTGCCAAGCAGGATTTTTTAATAACTGGCTTATATGATCATCTTTTTTTTGTTTGCTTTTTTTTTTTTTTTTTTGTCTGTTTGTTTTGGTTTGGTTTTTTTACTTAGTTTTAAACTAAACTCAGAGAACTGAACTTATTGAATCAGTTCAAGGCATTTTCTGTAGATCTTATGTATTTATTTGTGTCTTTAAAAAAAATTGTAATATAATTTTAACAAGTACATAGGTCAGATTTGAACCACGTAATTTAGTGTCAGTATTTTGAGGTGTTGAGGTTTGTTATCCCGCTGTCTAGTCCTGTTTGCTTTTTGTTGCAAAGAGAACATGTGAGATAAGAAAATAATTACCATATAACAATTCTAACTCTGGTGGAGAAGCCAAGTTTTCTATGGGGCAGAGCTCCATATGAAGTCAGAACAACTACTCTGAAAAGTAATTTGTGCTCTCTCTACACTGACCTGGGCTTTCACATCACATCAATCACGTCACGTCACGTCACGTCACGTCACGTCACGTCACGTCACGTCACGTCACGTCACGTCACGTCACGTCACGTCACGTCACGTCACGTCACGTCACGTCACGTCACGTCACGTCACGTCACACAGATCACACATGTTTTTGGAGGAACCTGCCTTAGCATTGGTGTCTAGGAGCCATCAGAGCAGGGACCTCACCAAAACCCAAGTTCTCAGACACTAGCTCATAGAGTCAGGAATAGCCAGAGCATCCAAAGGGCCTGGAGAGTTTGTGTCACATCTATATGTCTCCAAAACCACAAGAAGCATTTTGAGATGAACTTGTATGATTTTGAAAGTGGCCCTGGTGACAATCACGGGGCTCCCCATGCATGGGAATGCTGTGAAAATTTCAAATGCAACCAGGCTCCAGTATGTCACAGTCCCCTGCTCCATTCCCAAGAGAGGGATTGTCATTTTACTGAGCCCAGGCCCTTTACCACATGAATCTCCTATTCTCACAGAACCCAGCCTGACACAGAAGCAGCTTATCTCTGCTTACTTAGCTACTGCTGAGGACTAGCAGCAAAAATCTGGCACTGAGGTTTCAAAAGACCCCATCCATTTGATGCTTTAACACAGCTTTTTCTGCCTTGTTATTCTGTGCAGAATATCTGGAAGATACAGTATTGTCCTCTGCTTTAGGAATACACTCTCACCTTTGAGTTAATATTATGTATAAACTTATTTGCAACTAAAGTGGGAATTATCTGGCAGTGTCTGACTTATGCCCACATTTAAAAAATCAGAATGTTCTGTGACAGTAAAAACAAAAGTAATACTAACAATAATAGGTATTTTTATTGTTATTATTGTTGTTGCTGTTATTCAGTCTGGAATGGAGATAGTACAACTCATTTCATGCAAATAGGTCCAGTGAGGTCACATAGGAAAACCATTTGGAATCAGGGTGGCTTCTTGAACAACTCATTACATAAACAAGTTAACAATGCAAACATGAGTACTTCATGTAGACAGAAAATTGTCTAACACTTGACCTGCTAAATTTCATAACACTGCCTGATTCTCAGCCTATTTGCAAATTTTAAAAGTTTATTTCTGAACAAGTTGAAATGATCTGTTTGGTTCCTCAAAGCAGAGAAAAGTGTGTTTGTTTCAATTTTATTAAGTAGGAAAATTGTAATACATGATAAAATTTTTCAATAATTGAATAATTTCCTCTTGCATTGAAAACATGATAATGAAACTAGAAGAAAGTCAAAAAGGATATATTCAGGCATTAGGGGTTTTTTATGTACCTTCAAGGCTTCACACTGTCCATGTGAAGAACCACAAATATATCAACCTTAGTCAGTGATTCTAAGGAATTATATCAGGAGCAATTTACAAAATTGTGTCTGTGAAAAGGATTGCCTTGTTCAAAAATCTCAGCTTTACTGACTGCATGTAAGGACACTCCACTCTGGCTGATCTCTTAAGAACTCTGTGAAAGAAGTGTTCAGCTGTTATTTGAAAAACAGAGACATGGGTAAATAAATTTGACATGTCAAATAGATACAAAAGAGCTCATTCTTACCTTGCTGCTCTTGGCTAAAGTGCACAGAAACCTTCTGGGAAACTCTGAAGCCTCGTAAAGGGGCTGCTGCTCAGAGCACAAAGCTGGAGCTACAAGTAGCAGGGCACACAGTATTAAATATGGGCACGCTCTGAAATGTCCAGTCTGAACTATTTACAACCCATCTCTGGTTTGCTTTTGTTTTTACTGTAGGTCTTATTCTTTGCCATCCCAAAGCAGGCTGTTAGTCTCTGGTACTCACTGGTGCTTTGCCCTTGGATCATGCAGTCTAACAAGGAAGGCAGAGCAGTGTTTGTTTCTCTGCAGATGCCCAGAGAAGGTGGGGTGTGATACCCAGCTGAGGGGCACCCATCCAGCACGGGCATCCCCAGGATGAGCCCCTCACTGCAGTTGTCACTGGGCAAAGGGCACCAGCACAATACTGAGCTGTCACTCCAGGACTAATTGTGCTGGATCAGTGGTTGAAGAGGAATTTTACCTTAGGTTTTAGACATGGAACTTCAGGGCTTGTGTTGTTTTGCACAGAGGATTGTATTGTCCAGTGAAACTGCGGATTTCCAATGAAAACAAGAATAAGATATTTCAAGATATAAAAGATATCTTGTATCTTAAAATATCTTAGAAGCAATTAATTGACAAGACAGGAAATTTGAATGCAATGTCTTTCCATATCTCTTTATTCAGTATCTTTCCACTGAACAAATCCACCTATTTATTTAATAAGTTTCCCAATAACTTTGGGAAATGAAAGTTCATAACAATGGTGAATAACTGCACCAAAATAACAGTGGAGAATAATAAAAGCAAATACTACCTCCCTGCCTGCAGATAATGACCCCCTTCAAATGTGTGTGAAAGCACAGGTCAGGGTGGGCTGTAACTGCCTGTGATGGATGGTGGGCCCCAGCCCTGCTGCCCCAAAAACTGTCAGCTCCTGGAAGAGAAATTTGTGTCCTCCCAGACACTCCCAGGAGGTGCATGGGGATGAACATTCTTGTTCCTTGGAAATAACCAGGGTTGGGGCTGATTGCCACATAGGATTGCTTTTCTGTCAAAAGCACCTTTTCCTTGCTAGACTGTTGGCATTACATGGTTTTCAAGGGCCCACATTAATTTTTCCACACATGTGTTTCCAGGTGTAAATTTGAGATTCCATAAAAACTGGTGGATTTCTGCAGCTAGAAAGACTAAAAAAGGGGATATTTATACTATATACTAAGTATTATATACTATTCTATATACTATAGACTAAAAAAGTGGATACTATCTATTAAACTCAGGCTGCCAAAATTAAATCACAAGTAATGCAAAGACATGCTGCTTGGAGCCTGTCAAAACCTTATTTGCTGTTTTGAGTAGCATTCAACTTCCAGCAGTAAAAATTTGATGGACCTTTATTTCAAGGAGCCTTACACAGCTCAAAAGCCCAAGTGAAGAAAACATCAGGGAGAAAAATATAAACAAATGTGAGTGCAAGTAAGGAAGAAACAGACACTGGGAAAGCAGGCATCTATGAAACTTGGCAGAGGTCAGGGAATTGGTGTGGAAGTGCTTTGAACAAACGTTTTTGCCAACTGCACTACATTCAGCAATACTTACCTTGTAACTCTTTGTCATAGGATAAAATAATTACTGTGGCAATGTAAGTGCATATGGATTCTTTTACTGAAGTAAAAGAAATTAAAATTACTGTAAGAATTTAGCACTGATCATCAGTATTGGCAGCTTAAGCTTCTAACTGAATCACTGTCACAAGTGAAGAATTTAATTGTGCTATATCATTTTCCAGCCACGAGTGACAAAAAAGAAAATATATATATCTTTATTATAATGTTTTTTGTAATAGGGGTTAATTTGGTTTACAGTTTCACCTTTAGCAGTAGGAATGCCCTTTATATAATGCACTTATTAAGCACCTTTAATGGGCCAGTATGACCACTGAAGAAGTGACGTTGGATTTCACAGACAGAGCTTCACACCTTTACAATTTTTCATTGCTGTTTTGTGATAGGGTTTCGGATGGTTTTGTTTTGATTTGGTATCTACACTATTTCATTTTGTTCTTGCTCCTAAATACCATTTATAAGCAGAATGCTTCCAACTGAATTAATCATCAAACAGACATGCTTCTCTTTTGGCAAGAACCAGCTGAGTCAGCTAACACTGTACAGGTGTTAGAGATAGCAGATATCCAGTTCTTCTCCCCACTGTGAAGCTCAGCAGAAGTCAAAATCAAGTGTGGGAGAAGCTGAGAGCCATCAGTGTGGAGAGTGTACTCTTCCCCTTGGATTTGGGCTAGCTCTGGTCCTTGCTTTAGGGGGGATGCTGCCAGAACAAGATTCACTTTCCTCTTGTGCTCTTGATGTCCTGGGCATCAAAAGACTCCATCGTGTCTGGTGTTTCACTTGTCTCCTGGTCAGTTGTGTCCAGCGAGGTGTCCCAGTGCTGAGGAGCAGCAGCTGAAGGGCTCCAGGGTGTGTTGGAGGTGCTATTGCTGTAACCCAGCTCAGCACAGCAAGAGCTGAGGAGCTGATGCAGAACGGTGACAGTGAAGTCTGAAGTGGGAGTGACACATAGTCAATGCATTCTCCAGCCAAAATCAAAGTCTGGGAACCCCTTATTCAGTTGCTGATAAAACCTGGGGTCTTGAAACACACAGGTGGGTTTTTTTTCCTTGCAATATGACTGTCCCTAGTGTGCCTAAAGCCTTACAGAAGGTCCAGCAGCAGTGCTGGCAGCCCCAGGGCATACAGCAGACAGGCTGATGGAACTGCCTCTGTGAGCTTTTGTGCTCGGACATTTCTCCCTGACCTGTTCACTTCTCAGTGCTAGAGCAACTAAAAAGCATATTTCTGCAGATTTGATACTGGGCAGCCAGAGATGGAACCGTGTCAGTGTCCCACACCTCAGGCTGATGGTTTTCAGTTACACTGGCATGGCTACAGTAGTATAAGATGTAATATACAACTCTGCTTTGAATCTTCAATTAACCAGATACTAGATGTCAGTGACAGTTCACATTTTCCTGCTTCATAATGCTCCTAATCAATTTGAATAACAGATTGCCACAGAAGACTGAATTAAACTATCTGTGACATTAATTCCATTTTTGTTTTATGTTTAACGATATAGAACTTCTAACTGCTTTGTAGTTATGAGTGCTGGATTTTCAAGAAAGCAAAGCTGTTTCATGCTTCTTTAAAAAACAAATGAATGGTAGGATATTTAGTGGGACTTTTTCCTTGCAGATCTAGATCTTGCCTAGGAATCTGGCAGGGCACAGAACAAGGTGAGGAGAGAAGCTTCTTAGTGCCAAACTTTTTTTTTTTCCTGATTATTACTGAGTTGCAATGCAGCTTTGGAAGAGTGAATATGCATGCAGGGAACCTGTCTGTACCTAAGATGCCAGAGAACAGAAACATGGCATAACCACCTCATGAGGTGTTTTTCTGGCATCACTCCAACTCTGAACCTGCAAAAGGATGCTCACAAGAGCATCCTTTACTTAGACAAATATTCTCTGCTTGTGGACACTGTCACTCAACCACCCAAATTGTACATTGACAGTCTATTTAGTGTGTGACTCACTCTCATTAAGACTCTCTCCTGCTAGAAAAAAAAAAAGGGTTGGATATTTACTCTCTTTAACTAGTCACAAGTGATTATGGCTCTTTATAAAACACTTCAGAAATAGTGTTAAGACCCTTCAGAAACAGTAATACATTGAAAAGTGGTAAACTGGGCTCAGAAAGAAGTAAATTTCTCAAATGACCCATCAAGTGATGAAGTCAAGACCAGATATCTGTTGAAGACAGAGGCTAATAAGTGCTCCATAGATAAGAAAAGGATTATCCTTTTGTCTTAAAAATTAAAGTTCTAGAGGGAAGGTTTGAGGCTTTAATTTGTCTCTCTATCAGGGAATTGAAAAGAAATTGATTTTATACACTGTTGTTCCTATAGTTTGTGTTGGATGTAGTTCATCAGTTCTTTGATTCGCCTCATACACTGATCTTCTTTAAAGATTCTAAAAGAATTACGAAAAGATTAAAACAAAAAAGGTGTATTGTCTTCTGCAGCTGTTGCATATTTTGCTGCCACAGTGGAGGCTGCAGCACACAGCTTGGGGCTTATGCTGTTTTGAGAGGTTTCTCACACACCAAGTGAGTTCAAATTGTTCACACATTAGTTATTTAAAGTCGGTTCCCAGGTGCTGAGACAGGAAAGAGCTGAGGGCCGAGACAGGTTGTTGAGATCACTTCTTAGAACTCTACTGAGTGCAAACAAAAGCTTTTCAGCAGTGGTGGATTCCTTTGTCTCCCTGGTGCTACATTGTGGCTCCTGGCATGTAGATGATAATGAAAGGGATTCCCTTTGAGGAAAGATCCAATACTCAGATCCTTCAGCATTCACCATTTTTCAAGTATCTTATATTACTGTGAGGTAAATTTTTTTGCTTTATTTATTGTTTTTTGGTTTGTTTTTTTTCCCTTAGGATTAGGATTAAAAGTGCGAGAGACAGAATTTTTGTTTGGATTTGGATTAGATTAAAAAATTATTTTTTAATCTATTTTATAGCTTTATTGACTGTGAGTGTTTCTGTAGGCTAAGTTAATGGAGCAAAAATGGAGTACAGAGTTATGTTTTCAAGATCTTTTAAGCTTAAATTATTTAATTATGAGATGTTGACTATTTTATTTTAACTTTTAACTTAATAACTAGCTACTTACGTCTTGCACTGTGGATTTTTGCAACTAATCACACAAAATCACTTAAACTTGTGAAGAAGAAGGAGAAGAAGAAGGAGACTATGCTCTAAACTTTCCATTTTGTTATAAATATATATTATGACTTACCACCTTAAATTCTAAACCTCTCCTGCTGTGATATAAAACACTTCTATTCAACTACACCCTCAGTGCTATTACTCAATTTTGGAAGCATTTTCTATGGCTTCAGGTCAAATGTAGTGTATCTTTGAGGATCATTCTCTATCAGCACAGCCTGAAACTCTTTGTGTCCAGGGTTCTAACGTATTATGTTTTACATATTTCACTCAAAGTTTTAAGTTTAGATTCAGTCATGCTTTTCAGCTCTAAGACCTATGGGGTTTCATAAGTTTATTTTTAATTTATTGGGGATTTCTACTTTTAGGTATTTTTATCTTTTAGGGATTTTTACTTTTCATAATATACTCTGGAATTCTCATGGGGTAATCGACTATTTTTTAACAGTCAACATAACTGTAACAATATAAACATAAGTAGGCCAGTATAAACTATAAATAGCAGCACTTTGAATCCATCTCTCCTAACAAAAATTCTCATTTGTCTTTCCTGGCTAGATAGCTCTAGCTGAAAGTGAAGTAAACTATCAGTGCATCAGAAACATATAACAGGGATTTTTTTTCTCAGACATTGTCATTTTCACAGAAAGCTAATATTTTGGTTCTGAAAGCAGGCAATCTCAATGCTGTCATTTTTGTAATTCTGATGGGAAATTTCATGGTAGTATTTTCTTTTCAAAACTCAACTTCTGGAGATGTGTTCTCATAATCTGTTGTACTTTTATTTCACTCATTGAAACTTTAGACATCAAAGAATACTTTAGTTTCTGTTAAAGTACACAATTATTTTAAGCATTTCTGATTTTCTTTATGCCTATGTCTTCATAAAGTGTGAGTTTAATTTGTGATTTTCCATTCAAGGGCTGATTGTACTTTATAGTTTAATTTTCCTTTTAATGATTGTTCAGAACACTTTTTCATTCTGACATTATGTTACAGTGTAACATATTATCTGGTACATTAGCAGATCAATTTCTCTGTTTGGAAAAATGCCAGCATATGTTTAAATGTGCTTTGAGCATGCAAATGAAATCTACAACAGCTCTTGGTCAGGTGATGGTCAGTGACACAAGGAAAACCTCAGGATAAGGGACAGCAGGAGACACCAGAAACCAGATGCAATTTGCAGGGATTCTGCTGAAACAGCTGGTCCTCATACAAGCAGGCTTTAGCTTTGGTTGTCTCTTTCAATCCTCTTCCCCTCAAGGCAGTTCTTCCTGAGGTTCAATATGCCCAGTGGGTTATTATTGTAAATAAAATTTGCAGGTGGATTTTCCTGGGGTCTCTGGTGCTGCAGCAAACACAGTCACTACTTCAGGACACCTGTTGCCCTGGTGCAGGGTGGTTCTCATGTTGGCCCAGCCTTGGTCATGAATTACACAACACGAACTTTGCCCAGCACTCAGGGATCCTTTTCTGTGGTGGCAAAGGAATTAAAAGTGAAACTGCACATGTTCAGCCTTGCACACTTAGCCTTGCTGACCCAGGGAAGGTGCTGTCTCCAGTTACTGCCATCTTCAGCATCTGGTCCAGCAAGAAGAGTTTTTGTATTTGTGACAGTTGTTTCAAACCCCAGAAGATGAGGAAAGTGCAGCAATAAAAATACCCATATCTTCTGACAGCTCGCACCCCCATGGGTGACTTCCCTTGTGCAGGACATGCACTGGGCAATGGTCTGTCAAGGGGTCACTTGCCTGCTTCAGTGACTTTCAAGTGCTCCAGCCACCCATCCAGATCATACTTGTTGTTAGCAAAATATAAAACTGATTAGAATTAACAGAGATAAATAATTTGAAATGGAAATGTAATTGAGATGAGATGATGAAGAAATTAATATTGAATCTAATGAGGTAACTTAAAATACTTCATATTAAGATTACTTTGATTCCTTATACTAATTGCCAAACTTTAAATATGCAACAGAATTGAAATTTAGAAAGACAATGTTGGCACCCTTGAGACATCCTTCCATGGTTGCATTTAAGCAGCCAGACATGCCATACAAGACCTCTCAGCTTCACAGCTTCACTCAGATGGAAACTTAAGAGTATAGAAAAAACCAGTACCAAAATTTGTCCTTAGCTCCACTGGTCCAGGATGTCTCTATTCATACTTTAGTGACAACAAAGAAATATCTAGATACCTGACAAACTTGTTCTCCAACTACATGCAGAAACATTTTCTTTTCAGCTAAAACTGAAGTAGTTAGAACAAGAAAACTGTTTTCTATATACCTTTTCCCATAGTCCCTAAAGATTAACAACATAGGAAAGGAATATTTACACAGAAGATTTTCTTTAAAGACATTGTTTATAAATCTGCTTTCAGCAAAGGATATTCCATGTGATTTGACCAGTTTTCTAAGTCTTTTTCTTTAAACAAAGTCAACTAAAAAATTCTCAAATTCAATTTCTATGTACCACCCTAAGTAGCTCTGTAGGCAGGTGATGTACTGGGAAGGTACTTCTGATGCCTCCTCAGGGAAACAAAAGGCACAGCTCACCAGAGGACCTGGCACAACAGGTTTAGCCAGTCAGGAGCAGCATGGTGAGAGGCTTGGAGCCTAGACATCTCAGATCCTCCATAGACACAGCACATGGCAACGTGTAATGGGCTCCCAGGGGTGAACAGACTATGGTCACAGTCTGTAAAAGAGGAACACTGGTGCTTGCCCTGAAAAAACTCAATTCCATTGCCCATCACATGGGGGCTTGCTGAAAGTGAGAAGGAAACATCAGTGTGTGATGTGAGAACAGCAAATAAGAAATTAAATATCACCATTTTAAAGTGTTTAATTGCTGCTCACATTTTGTGTTTATGTTGGTCTTTAAAGAGTGCATTGAGCTGCACTGAGTCAAGCCTCTGGACTGGCTTATGGACTCATGGCATGCAGAGCAGCAGAACTTGGCAGGTGTTCTGGAAGAAGCTTGCCACCTTCCAAAGTGTGTGTGGGTATTTCTCAGTTATTTTCTGAGATGCCTCATGGCCTAGCAGCAGCAGCATCAAGACTAAACTTTGCAGCCTCAGGGCTGAATCTTTGGGACTAATCTACCTTTATCTCAGGTAAGGGAGGAGCTAGCTCATGGAAATACGGGAAGAGAGTTCATTTTATTTGCTCTAATTGCCCTTTTATCGTGAAAAAAATGACTTTGTCTCTTGAGAGAATTCTCCCAGAGATTGAGGACTGTCCACATAGTCTTTCTCTGTAGGAACTCCACTGTCTGGGAGTACTGTGTCCTACCTGTAATTTTCAGAGGTGCAGCAGATGGTTTTTCTTTTCTGCTGTGTCCATGGTTCACATAGGGTTTCTCATATGATTGCTGTTCTTTGGTCCCCCAAAAGAATGGAACAGGCAACTTGAATTGATATCATTTTATCATGCACAACTTCATGACACAATCCTCTTCCTGTGGGGAAGGTAGAGGAAAAGCAGCCTCTTCTCACACAGTGCTCATGACTGTGCAGAATTTCTTTTGGCAAGGCTCTTGATGGACTGTGGCAGCCACAGGCATTAAAGCAGGAACAGAGAAATGCCTCAGGGACCAGCTATGACACCTGGCACAGCCTTGCAGAGGGCAGTTTGCAGTCAGATCAAGATCACCTGCTATCCCCCATCCTGCTGCATGGGCAGATCCCTGCTGTGTCTGCTGGCTGCTGCTGGGGTCTGTGGCATCCCCGGAAAGCCAAAGTGTGAAAGTGGGGCACAACTGGGATATCTGTAGTCCCTCTGTCCTGTCCTGAGCTGTCTGTGTGGCTGGGCACAGCCCCTGCTCTCCTGTGGCACTGGTGGAGCTGGGCCACTCTGCCCTGGGGGGTGCTGACCGTGCTCCTGCCCCCAGCAGAACCTAGACTGGCCCAAGCACCTTGCCTACCATTACTCCATCACTGCTGGCGGTCTAAAATAGTACCCCTCATTTATGTTATTAGCTCTAATTGATCATTAGGCCCTCAAGAGTGCAGGCTATGCTACCAGGGAATGGTGCAGGTGCCCTGACAGCTACAGCAATGGCTCTGTGTTCAGCCCCAGTGGAGCTGCAATCTGCTATCCTTTCAGTGCCCTGGGCCAGAATGCACAACAGCTATAAATTAATCCCTGCTTGCCTTATGTGAGCATCTTCCCTGGAGGATTTGCTGCTGCTCATGGGTTGGTGGATTTTACCAGACCTGCAGAGGCAAAAATCCCCTGAAGTGCCCACAGAGCTGCCAGGGGCTGTCTGGTCTGAGCCTGGCTTTGTTATCTGATTGTTCTTTTATCTGAATTACAGAGCACAGAAGAGCTGTCTTGGGAATTTTCTGGGGACATGGAAAATGTATATGTTTTGACTGACACTGCTTTTAGAAAGGTGTGATGGACTTACTGTGGGAAAATGGATTCCTTGTGCTCTAATTTTGCAGTTCACTCCAATATGGATTTTTGGTTGCATTATATACAATTCTGACACAGATGTATGGTGTGGTTTTGTACACTTTATTCCTCAGCCTTTTATACTTCTGTCCTATATTATTAGGAGAAAATAAATGCTCTTGTATATATTCACTATGATAAAGCTTTTAGGCATTGTTTCCTTTTTACTTTCCTAAACTAATGTTCAATTGCTTTTTTTAAAAAAAAAAAAAAATTAATCAAAAAATTACCTTGGTAGGTTTGATGTGACCTTGTTATGTTCACAAATACCCACCCCAACAATTTGTAATAAATATCTTCAGTCTAAAATCTAAGACAGCTGGCAGCTATGTCTCTATAAATAGCAACCTTTCCATGGTACCTTCCAGACTTTCTCAGCTGCTTGAAGACTTTGAAGACTTTGGTTACAGCAGCCGATATTTTTGTCATCTTTCCCTCTGCAGATTCTCAGAACTGTCCTGCACTTTGCCTCTGGGAAACAGAGGTGAACAAGTGTGTGATGGAAATTTACAGCTGATAAACCAAATGTTGTGAAAACATTGGTCCTTCTCCTGGTCCTTTATTCAAAAATGAAACCTTTGCTTATCTTGATTTCTCATGTGAAAAACCTCATAGCCCTAGTGGGACAGTGTCTGTAGATCCAGGCACTGCTGCTGCAGAGAGGGTACTAGGATCTGCCAAATGGACAGAACCAATGCCAAGGATGTGATCTCTATCCAGACCAGATACAACTCTGGGGAGCTCAGAGAAACTCAGCCAGACTGTCCTAAAGCAAGGAAGAGCATGATAATCTGACTGATTTTGTACTTTGACAGGTTGTCACTGAAAATAACTGACCCAGTGAAAGAAACTGACAAATATTCTTAACAAGGCAAAGGAATAAGTTTGCCAAATACCATGAGTGATTCCAGGTCCAGCGTAGGTCTCAGCTCAAGCCGTGGAGAGCTTTCTGCTGTGTTCAGAGCACTGCAGGTCCCCAGCTGCTGTGGGGTGGCATGGGCTGGTCCTGCAGTGGTGACAGGGATGTCAGTAGCCCAGCTATAACCCTGTGAGAGAGATGTCAGCCACCCAAATGTGACCCTGTGAGGTCAAAACTGATGCCACAGTTGCCTGTTCTGCTGCCCAGCTGACTGCCCACAGGCACACCTTGAGTGATTTATCAGTTTGCCTATTCTGAATTACCTCCCCGGGAGAAATTCTAGATTCAGGCCCACAGGTGACACGATGCCACTGGTGCAAGTGGGACAGGATAGGGACACTAAGGTCCCCATGGTGTGTGGGGGGACCTCTCCACTAGCCCTGGTGCACAGGGTCAGTGTCAGCTACCTTTGAGATGTACTGGCAATAATAGCAAAAAATAATAGTTAAAACCTGGTTCAGGCAGTAACGTACATCTAAATATACATCTCATTTTACACTTGTAGTGTTATACTCACTGACAAATACAACAGCCTGGAGGTTGTTAAACAACCTGAAGTTAAATCCAGATTTCTTAATTTTTTTCCTAATAGAAGAATACCAAAGGTTTAGGGTTACATCAACTTCAGTTTTGATGTAAAAAGCAGAATTAATCTTCTACTATAGAATCCAAAGCTTAAAAAAATGCACTTAAAATTTTGTTTATAGCCATATTTAATCCTAAATTTCAAAGAAAGTGATATCATGACTCACACCTGCTTGTATTGTCTAGAATTATTCCCAGAAAGACTAATCAACAAATTTGATGCAAAAGATTAATTGCAGTCCTCTCAGGAGATAGTTTGTTTACTAAACGATCAAGCATATGCAAGTTCCTGATTTACCATGTCATGTTTAATGGCTTCTTGAGGGAGTGTAACAGTTTGTTTATCTTTTCACACAATTACTTCAGCTGTGAAGTTGCTTTTAGGGGAGAGGTGGAGCTTGGAAGTTGTTGAACTTTATTGTCCAATGCACTGAAGGAAGAGGCTTTCTGTGTAAACCAAATGGAGCTGGCTTCTGCATTCACTTTTAGGATAAAAAACCATGGCAACCCCATCTTGCACACTGTTTCTAAGGGGCACATTGCTGTGCAGACATTGTATAAAAGCCAGTGAAAGGAATTGCATCTGGGAAGCTGCACTCGGTGTGCACAGGGTGTGAACTGGCTGGTGCAAACCAAACATGCAAAAAACGACAAAAGTTGAAAAAGAAAGTTGAAAGATGGGGGGCTCAGCACAGTTTAGGGGATTCTTCCACACACAGTTTAAGGGGGGGAACTAAGTTATCAGCAGGTGTTGAAGAACAGATGGATTTAGGTTGTGGGTGCTGGCAGCTGGGGTCTTGCACACCTCTGTGTGCAGACAAAGCCTGGAAAATCCAGCCTCTCAGCAGAGCAAAAAGACATGCAGGGGAGAGAGGTGCCAAGTCATCAGACATTTTAAAAAAAAATATCCCCCAACTTTAGCTTTCTGTACAATTAATTTAAAATTAAATTTCATATGAGAAACAGCTCATGGGATAAAAATGGCCAAGAACTAATTCCCTGTAAGAGTATGGGTATGCAGAAGAACAACAGCTTATTTGGAATTAACAGATTCAAAAAATAATGCATTATTCATTTGTTTTTATTTGTAATTCATGGTGTTACAAACCATTGTAGGGTTCTGATTTAGGTAATTGCACAAATGTTTGGTTGTACTTTGCAGCCTCCTGGAGAAAAGCAACACTAGTGTTTTCCCATGTGGAGATGTGACACTGAGTGCTGATGAGATAATAGAATCACCCAGAATCTCCTGAGGGGAAAGAGACCACAGGGATCATTGATCCAGCCCCTGTCCCTGCCCAGACCCACAACAATTCCACCCTTGGGATCCCTGGCAGCTCCTGGAGCTCTGGTAGTCTCAGGACTGTGCCCATTCCCTGGGCAGCTGTTCCAGTGCTTACCCCACGCTCTGGGAGAAGAACCTTGCCCTGCACTCCAGCCTGACCCCCCTGGCCCAGCTCCAGCCCTTCCCTGGCTCCTGTCCCTGTCACAGACAGCAGAGATTGGAGCTGCCCCTCTGCTGTCCCTTGTGAGGAGCTGAAGCCTCCCCAGCTGAACAAACCAAGTGTCCTCTGCCTCTATTCCTACCCTTCACCATCTCCGTGTCCTTCCTTTGGACACTCTCTAATAGCTTTCTATCTTACATCGTGGTGCCCCAAACTGCACACAATAATATTTGTCCTAAGTGCTGATGTTCATATTGGAGAAATAATTTGGATTAATTATACTTAAAGCATTACCCTACCTTGTTTAGGAAACATGACTAAAATGTGTTTTTAAAAGCCTCTATGTCCCTGCACAGTGAGCCTTTACTCAGATAGCTGCTTGAATATTTAAGCTCTGAAAATCAGCCTGTGATTTTTTCAGTGCAGCATCCCTTTCATTGTCTTGTATGACTATAGGTACTATTAAAAATGTGTAGTTTTGTTGCTGTCCTTTAATTAGCTCTTAATTGTTTCCTAGTTATTAGTATTTCAAATATATTTATTATCCCAACATGACCCACCTTTTGGATTCATCTTGGTAGTGACAATTCTTTTTACATGTATAAACAATGAACGCTACATGTATTCATTAAATAATGATGTAATATTATATGTTCTTTACATGCATATATACACATATATGTGCATATCTACACGTACATCCTCTGTGTACAAATGTGTGTGGTTTTGTGGAACCATCTACAGGAATCTTGTATAGCCAGAGGTATTTTAACTGTAAAGGAAAGGTAAAAGCAATCCTGCTGCATAATCTAATAACAACAGCCAAATAAGTCAACTTTTATTCTCAGTCTTCTTTCTTTGTATGCCTGGAAACGTATTTTGCATAATGTTTAAAAAACAGAATATTTGTGATTATTGTCATTAATCTCAAATTGCTAAAAGTGCAATTTCAGTGTCTGAACTTAACATTAACAGCATCACAAGTTTCCTATGCTATTAATTTCTCATTCTCTACCCCACCAACACAGGCAATATTGATATATAGAAACCATCTGGAAGTCTGTTAAATTTAATGGTGGAAAGGGAATTCAGTAGGCCTGGAAAGCAACTTTAGAAATACTTAATTTTTCAATAAATTTGGAAAATAGACACTCTATAAGGGGTAAAGCCATTTATTTCTTTTTTGACTCAGAAAATTTTAAACTTTTTTTGATTAAAATTACTAAATTTTCTGTAATCTACTCTATGACTTAATACCAACAGACAGGATGCATATAGAGACAAAGCTCAACAAATCCAGGCTGAGAACCTTGATATGATGCATTTTTAACTGATGCTGATGGCTTCCCACATGCATCCCCCATATTCAGGATGACTAACATATTGTCACAAAAGAGCTGCAGATGAAAAATTAAAGTAAACTTGTGAGATCCAGTAGCAAAAAGTCTGTCTCTCCTCAGCTGTGGAGAATAAGTGAGTATTATTAGTAGGAAAATGCAAGAACTATTTTAAGAGATTCCATAAGTTTTCTTCAGAGGCTCTTTGGGAGATGTTGAGATGGCTACTGGTGGAAGAGTTGCTGGTCACCCTGCAGGTAGCAGCAGTGCCCTTTGCTCTCCAGGTCATCGTTGAGCTGCAGCGTCTCCCTGAGGCACAGTGGAGGTGACAGTCCAGTGCTGATGGTGGGGGTCCCTCACCACAGGGACCCTCCTGTGCCTGGTGCTGACACCAAGGTTCTGTGTTCAATCCCTGTATGGACCATTTGCTTAAAAGTTGGACTCGATCCTTGTGGGTCCCTTCCAACTCAGAATATTCTGTGAATCTAAACTCTGTGTGATGCTGGAAGCAACCTAGTGGGCTGGGCACTGCAGGGAAACACTCCACCCTCTATTCTTAGTCTGTACTTTGGATGGATGTGTGATTCTTACTTCAGAGGATTCTCACACAGTTACAGACTTTGCAGCTGGTACTCTGTCTCCCTGTTTTAATAAAATATAGATAAGGCTGGACACGTTTTAAAAAGCTGAATATATTATATGACTTATTGGAGCATTTATACTGACACTTTACATGGCAGTTTTATTGCTCTCTCAGCAAGTGTCATTAAAGTATAATTGCTTCTCAAGAAATATAGGATTGTTGCAGATATATATTATGTAATCCCAGAAAAACATTAATAAAGAGGCTTTTTCCAGCCTTTTGAAGGATTTCTTTTTCAGGCAGTGAAGCCTCACTGGAGCTAAGCTAATTAATCTCAACTTTAATGTGGAAAATATTTTTATCAGTTGCTTTGATACCAGGAAATGAAGTATGATTTTTCCTTTTAACCCTGAAGAAAAATAATTAAGAAACCAGTTAGTGAGAGGTACGGAGCTCTTGTACCAATATCGGTATTTTGAATAACAATTTATAAACCTGGATATCTTTAGCTGTATTTTAGAACATTTGTTTTATATATTTCTCATTGTTCTCCCACATCCAGGAGACTCTTGCCTCAGGATCTGCCCAGCCCAGTTCACTCTCCTGGAACCCCCATCACCTCAACAGGTCCTGGAGGAGGTGGGGCCCTCTCTGTGCTGCCTAGTTGTCCCCTTTTTTGAGGGAAATTGATGAGTTTTAACCACATCATGGTCCCATTAAAACTGGTACCAACTAAGAAGTAGCTGTCAATGGATTGACACCTAGTGTTTTGCTAAGGTTTATTTATTTGTGTGTACAGATGCCAGGCAAACCCAAGCCTGAATAGCATGGAATTGGTGATGCAGTGTAATCCAGGTGTCAGGGAACAGCATTACTGAGTTAAAGGTAACAGGGTCAGTAACTTTTGGGTACTATCAAGCACAAATTACCACTTAGTTTGTTCTTATCTCTAGCTTTATTCCCCTCTTTCAGCATTTCACATCAATCTCAGTGAAGTGACAGACAGCTGGGAGATCTGATGGCATTACATGAAAATTATACAAAGCCACAGAGAGAATTAATGTTTTCCTTCTATCTTTCTGTCAATGGCCTTGGGAAAGGTCAATTGCAAATAAATAACATTCAGCTCCACCAGGAATCACCACTTATACCTGAGGAACATGAATTCCAGGAGATAATGAAGTTTGGATTAACCTCATTCAGTGCACTGAGGTATTGAGGTGGGAGGGTTATTCACAATATTAGGACCTTGCCTCCACCATCTACCATGCTCTATCCCACCTGTTGGGGAATTGCTACTGGTCGTATTGCTTACTGAAATATTGAAGCTTATTACCAAAGTTTGGATGGCCTATGTTTCTTAACTGCACAGCAAGCATGTTTATGTGACTTGTGAAAATTGTCAGTGTGTGGACAGCAAAAAAGTTGTATCCTAATTTGCCATGTAAGAAGTTCAACAAACTAGATGAATGTTTCACCCATGGCAAGGGTTAGTTACACAACTAGAAGAAATCATTACTGTGGAAACCAGAGACCTCTCCAGATATAAGTCACAAACTGAACTGCAGAATTTGTGATTTCAGTACATTTAAGAAGAATCAGCTATTGGAAAGATCAAAAAAAAATAAAAGTAAACCCATAATTTTTCCAGTGTGCTAAACCAGTTTGTATAAAGAAAGAACTGAGCATTTTGTGGATGAAGCAGTGGTTGGGGTGTCCCAGTCCTATCACTCCGTATGTGGATGCTCTCATCTTTAAAGGTGAAATGTTGCTTATGATCTGCTGCTTTGTGCAGCATAACAGAATCTCAGGTCCTTGCTCTGAACCCCTGGGAGTCAGCAGGAATTAAATTGTACATGGGGAAAAGGGTGAGTATGGTCCTGTGCCTATTACTAATTCTTATTTTTAGTCCTGCCAGCAATAGTCCACGGATGCACAGCAGTTAGAGCTGTCACTGCAGTGTCTGACCTGGCACCCTTGGCCCTGCCCAGCACACAGGTCCTGGAGCATTTGGTAGCCTGGCACTTCTGCACACAGGGGGGCTGAGAGCAGCCCTGTGCTGCTCCCAGCTCCTGGTGGATACCCCAGTGCTGTGACCGTGCCATCTCCCACGGCTGGGGGCTGGCAGAGCTCAGCACCTGCAGCCCCACGGGCCATGTCTGGAGCTGACCCCTGGCACAGGTCACAGCTGGGGACTGTGGTGGGTGCTGAGGTGATGTGGCATTCCTGAATTCCTGACCTGTGATCTGCTGCAGGTTGTAATGCCTGACTCAGAAAACAGTACTCTGGGTAGGGATAGAAATAAGTCAAGGAGCTCCTTGGCTAAACTTGGAATTGCTTCAGCTTTGAAAATAATAAAAGAAAATAATAAAAAGCAAAGTCAGAATTCCTCTCAATACATAGGACAAAGTAGATTTTGAATCTTCCCTTCCATTTCACATCTCATTACTAAACTACACTTGATCTTGAATTGGACAGGGAAACTGTGGTCATGGCAGAAAGTCTGGGGAGTGACATATCTAAATTCCTAAAAGGGAATTTAATCCTTAATTTACGTACAAAAAACATATACACACACACCTATTTTGCATGAGAAAATTGATAAGGACTGGCAAGAGATGAAAACTGCACAAAAATTATTTCTGTTAATCAAGACCAGAGGTTCCTATGATGATCTTCAATGGGTACAAAAATATGGTGGTATGAATGGAGAATGAGATAATAGGCAAAATTCAGTTTTGACATATGCAAAGTAATTTTCACAGAGGAATTAATTGGAACAATCTATACTCCTACTTAGGCTCTAAATTATCTGTAATAACCCAGAAAAAAAAATCTTTGTATCACTGGGAAAGCTCAAAGACTTTACATGTAGATACATTCTAAGGAGCAAGAGTCATTAGAATGCAGAGGGAACAGGGTAAAAGAATACTGGAAGTATTGTGAAGCTGTCAAAGAAATCACTGTTCCACACTCACTCAAAATAATCTGTTCAGGTCAGTGTGTTTCTAAAAGGACATAGATGGAAAAGATGGATTCAGAGATCAGTTCTGGAAATGACTAAGTACTTGGAGAGAATTTGCAGGGTCTGCAGGGCTGAAATGGCCTGAATTTATTGTTAGGTGAAATGATTAAGTGGGAGATCTGATAAACAAAAGAAGTTATGAGCAGTGTTCTGAAATTAAATTGTAGGTGTCTGCACATCCTTTATCATGGAGCAGAAAACAGAAGGTCTGTCATTGCACAAAGGTGGGAGCAAGTTCAGGAAAACAAACACAGGGACGCACTATTTGCACACTATTTGCTGCTGGGACTCGTTGCTGGAAATTATCAATAAGGCCAAAATCTGCATCAATTACAAATCAGTTCATGGGGATAATAGGAACCCCCAGACCTATTCCAGTGAAGGTTAAAAGCCAAGAAAGACCAGTTGCAGTGGATGAAGGTCTTTATGACCCAAGGCTTGAGCTAGGATCTCGTTGGTGTCCTAGACACCTACAGCATCGTCAGTTTCTGAAGAGCACCTGCTGCACCCCGGTCTGAGGGAGTGAAGTGATCCTGGAGAGCCACAGCTCCTCTGGGAGTCTGGGGGGGCACAGAGTGGGGCAGAGACCAGGACAGTGATTGAAGAGCTGGTCCTGCTCAGGGCTGAAATGGTGCCTCCTGCCACCCTTGGTGTGGGCACTGGGATGGGAGAGGCGCTGCCTGTGGGCAAGGGCTTCTGCTTGTGCCAGCTGGGTGCCTGCCTGCCTGGGCAGGGAGTGCTCCTGTGGGGGCTGCAGGAGGAGCAGACCCTACAGTGGTTCCTGCTGCTGGTGCACTGTCCATACCCTGAGGAAGAAAGAACCACCACAGAAAAGACAAAAGGTCAGAGTTCTCCCAGTGAGCAGCTCCTCACATGGTAAAGGATTTGTTTCAATTGTTGGGGGATGGACGATAATTTCAGAGGGATCAGAAGGTTTGGCATCTAGCCTGAATTTCTCCGCTATCAGTAACATGAATTTACTTTCTTCACTGTAGAAAAGAAGGAAAACAATCAAAACTTGCCAGATGGAAAAGACCAAAGTCATTAAGGGGGAAAGTTTTGGATTTTTCAAGCTTCAGTTCATAACAAATAATGAAAATTTGAAAGCAAGCATGTTCAAACCCAGAAGATTTGGCAAGGAGAGAATAATTTCACTCAAAGTGGTGTTGCAGCTGGGAATATTAAGAATGTTTGTGTGGGAAAAATCTGCTTATGATGCTTTATGTTGTTCATCCTCTGCCTGTTTTGAGAAGTAAAATTCCTGTGTAGATAAACCACTCTCATAGACATTCTTGTCTCCTGCTCGGAGAGAGAGACATCATAAAAGCATGGCCTTGTGATAAACTGAATGAAACCCTTTAATACATTTAATACATGGGTAGACAACAGTTCCCCCTGCTGGGGATGAGCTGAGGCTGACAGAGCCTGTGTCCTGGGTGTCTGTGTCCACTGGGATGAGCTGAGCCTGACAGAGCCTGTGTCCTGGGTGTCTGTGCCTCCCAGTGTTGTTAGTGAGGTAATTGAATGAATCTACTCTGCATTTCAGCTGTGATTTGGTGATCACCATGGTTACCGGTGTGTGTCAATTCATACACATGCTGAGAATTCCCCTTTAGGTATAAACTCTAACATCTTAGTTTGACTTCTGAGTTAACTAGAGAAGTCTCAAAAAACTGCTCTGAAGATAATTGGATTTCCTTTGACACAATTTATCATGTATCAGTTTTAAAATAAATAATTACAGTACTTGATGGAATGATTGGTACAATGTGTGGTACCTTTCATCACCCCTGCCACTGTAGAAGGGATCCAGCAGTTGGTGGGAGTATGAGTTTCCTCTAACTTTAGCTGGGAAGAGAAATACAGGTAATCTCAGAAATAAGATCCATTTTCTTAGGTGTTTCCCTATGCAAAACTACTCCCACTGGTATTTAAATATAAAAAGATCTGTAGTGCCTTGTCCAGCAACTGGGAAGGCATAAAAGATTATGTGATAAAGAACACTTGTTCTGGCCTTTGTTAGACTTAGCACTACCAGAATGAAAATCTCCCATTTTGTCCTTTCTTCTGAGTAGCAAAGTTTTATTGTCTCTCTTTTTTTTTTTTTTTTTTCTCCTATCCTTAAATGTCCTTTAAAGCCTGTGCACTAGTCCATTACCTAATTCCAGCTTCCTTAGCCATCAGGGTTGCTGACCAAAGAGGCTTCCATGGAGAAGGATGCTGAAGGAGCTCTCATCCCCATCTTGTACCATCCTGAGAGTGTTTCAATGTGAGATTGTTCATTTCTGTGGCTGGAAGAGCCTTTTTTGCCTCCAGTCCCAGTGGAGGACAGTGAACTGATCGCTGTGCCTCTCTTTGCACTCCCTGCTCTCCCTCAGCACTGGGGAAGAGAAGACAGGACTGGGTAGGCTGAGAATGGCTCCCAATTTGTGTCTGGGACTCAAGGAGCTCCAAGCAGAGTGGTCACACAACAAGGGTGGGTGAGACACTGGAAGCTGTATCCCTGAGCTAGCAGCATACAGGGACTCAAAGATGAATGAGAGAAATGGATCAGAAAGTGCCGTTTTAGTTTGGAAGTAGTTGCTAGAAAATATGGGAGAAGCAAGCTGAAGGGAATAAAGCCAGCAGGTCAGTGCTGTGGTAGGAAAGGAGTTAAGGCTGGTGTTTCAAACAACACTTTCAGTGGTCTTAGAGGCAGAAGAAAGGAAATAATTGAAGTACCTAAACTGAAGCTGACAGCCTTGAAAAACTCCTAAGGAATTAAGAATAAACTCATAGACTCCTGTGGAGATACAGCTTATAATATTACTGACTTTAACTTCCTTGTAGGTGTGTGTAGAAGAGGTGTTGAAATGCTGAAGGACAGATCAAAGCATTTTAAAATATTCTCTTCTTTTATGCAAAATTACATAGGCCATTTCTGGTTTATGTAAATTAAATGCTTTGCATTGTGGCAATGCCTAAACCTCCTGCCTGTTTTATAAAAGAACAAATAAATACAGACATGAGATTTCAAAAAGGCAAACCCAAAACACACCCTCTGTCAGTTGCCTTTCTCTCAGCTTTAGTCCAGTCTCTGGCTCATCCATGCTGGGATCTTGCAGCAGGGTGCAAGTCAGAGCTGGGCAGCTCTGCTCTAACTGCTGGCACTGCCCCAAAGCCAAGAGGGGACTCAGCCTGAAATCCTGTTTCTTCTCAAAGATGTGCAGTGTCAAATCCTTGGTGGGCACACGGAAACCACTTCAGTGCATGCTCCAGGTCATGTAACACTTCTGCTGAGATGCAAGTGCCCTTAGAAATGCATAATGAATGAGTCTTCTAAAGGATGTGCAAGATTTATTCCTTCATTTATTTGCACACATAAAAAACATGACATTTACACTTTGAGCAGTGAGATAGAGAGTGTAACTGGTCTGGATTTTTTTTCTTCTCTCCTGCTTTTACAGCATTACTGTTTTCTTTCCAATGTGATTATATGAGCAAACAATTGGATTACTGAGAGCATACAGCTCACATTTCCTCTTTTGAAAAGAGCTGTGAAAATCCTTATACCGGTGCCAGGAAAGAAATAGAGATGCCATAAAGTAAGTGTCTAGCCTGCTATCTCTGCAATCGGATTATCCACGTAAGTGCACTTATGTTCAAAAGCACTCTATTTCCTGTTTCTTTATCTAGCTGTTTCTCAGAAAGGTCTTTCTATTTCATGTGTTTGAAATATCTGCTAGTGATGGATGTTCTTCACGGCAAATAATTTGCTTTGTGAAATGCTTTGCCTCCCTCTTCTCAGAGCTCTGTCCCTGGGGTTCCCTTTACAGATGTCATAGATGCCCAAGGAGGAGCCCTCACATCATCCTTCTTTGTGCCAGGGATGTGGGTGCTTCTGAGAGCAGAAGTCACTTCATGGACCACTGCTTTATGTGCCTGTCCTGAGGGCAGTGAGCTTGGGTGTGTTCATGCATGGTTGTGTGCATTTGGGTGTGGATTTTCCTGCAAAAGACAGCAAAACAGCAACTCTGGTAAATTTTTTGGAAATAATCTATTTTGAATGATACTACTTGAATAAGAGAGACAAAATCCTACCAAATCTCTAGTCATGTCCCAATATTCATTGAGAAAATAATGCCTTATTGTGTTTGGGTTCTTTCATTACTATTTTTTTATTGTATAATCAGTTGTGCCCCAACTCTAGTGGCTTCTTCATTCAAGAGAGAGCAGTGG
Source organism: Certhia americana (assembly GCA_018697195.1). NCBI lineage: Eukaryota > Metazoa > Chordata > Aves > Passeriformes > Certhiidae > Certhia > Certhia americana. The sequence goes on along the minus strand of JAGMWU010000093.1, from coordinate 83,660 downwards.
ACAGCAGTAGCCAGGAAGGACACTTGTGACTGAGAGGGTATCTCTGCAAGAGATACTGGCTTTAACTTGTGATGATTACTAGCTTGCTTTGTTTAATGTTTTAACTGATAAATAATGTAATTTCTTTTCCATTTATTTATCTATGCCTAATTGAACAGGATTAAGTAAGCAGTACAGATAATGAGGCTTACTGGTCTGAGGTTATTGTGCTAACTATGGAACTGATACTTTATACCTATGAGGTTAGATTCATTAACTGCCTCCCCTTGAGCAAAGCCAAAGTACAATTTCTGCATGTGAATTGACTCAAAATAAATTCAAACTGGTACCTCTAATTCTTTGTCTTTCATATACAGAAGGGAAATAAAATGGATTTCAGTATTTTCCTGAAATGTTTGCTAAGATTCTGTTCAGTCTCATGAATTAATTCCTTTCCAATTTATATGTACATATTTTCTACTTTGTCTCCATTTCATCTTATTTGCCCCAGCAGGAAAGAAACCAGAAACTAGATCTCTTCTCATACTAAACTGAACTGGAAACCAATAATGTTAATCACTCAATTGCCAGTTTCTGCAGCGTTCTTCTGGAGAGCTGTTCCTCTTGCCCCATGCTGATCTGGGGGGAGGAGGGAGGTGGGGGCAGAACACAGGGTGTTCAAGATGCCCCATGACTTATGAACATGGGCTCCTGAGTGAATCAGTTAGATAAATTGTAGCCAGCTGAATTCTGCTAATGGTGCTCTTTTATCTAAGTTTCCTTAATATGAATAACTATAACTGAACTAAGGCCTTGGACTGAGGTTATCTTAAGTCTTGTTTCAGACTGAACTTGTCTTGAGCTCTTGCTTAGTTACATAAAAGGCAGCCTTGAGGCCAGTGGAAGCTGGAAGATAAGGAAGCCACAACTTAAAGTCAGCTACTGACCCACTGTGAGCCAGAGGAAGAATCCAGTCAGGTGCTATAAGACCCCAGACCAAAAATCACCTTTGGACAAAGAGGTGTATGCAAGGTGTGTGAGGAGTGGGTGAAGATCAGGTTCTAGGCCTGTCAGGATATAAAGGAACAGGGATTCCTTTGTTTAGGGTCTCTCCCTGGAGGCACACATCTCCAACTGTTTTTTCCACTGTACTGATGCCTTAAGTTTTAGCTTTCATATTTTCCAGATTCTGTACTGCATTGGTGTGTGACTCTCAACTCCATAGAAAGTGTTAGCAAGTTCCCTTCATAGAGTAATTAGACAAAACAATCCTTTTCCAGCCTGAGAACCAAGGACACCATTGCAGCTTCAGGCCCCAAAAGTGGAAACAGCAGCGAACTGAGGAGAGCAACCTGGGAGGGTGGGACTGCCTAACCTGGAGCTGGAATTGAACAATTAACCCCAATGTGGAAATGGACCAAAACTTTAAAAAGTGTGAGAACTCCTGACTGGGATCCATCTTGGGTGGAGCCACAGCTGGGTTCTTGTACTCCCAAGGTGTACCCTTTAAAGGCTTTTTAATAAATCCCTACTTTATTCCTTTAACATTGTCCAGCCACTGTTCCAGGTAGCCTCCTTAGACATCAAACTGGTACCAGTTTATCAGTCAAATAAATTGGACTTAGAGCTCAAAACCCTGCTGCAGAATACTCAGGACAAAGAAATTTTTGTACCAGTGACCTCATCTGGATCCTTAAAAAGACCAGCTGAAGGTCCATCCTTCCGGGCACCCTTTGGGGCTTCCTCGTAGCAGTACACTCAGACAGGGTGCTCAGAGGGCTCCCAACACACCCTGTGAGCACGTGATGTCTGGTCCAGCAGTAGAGAGCTAGGCATTAATACCAGCCTTAAACACACCCTGTCCCCAGCTCCCAGGTAAAGTAGTCAGGTGTTTAGACCACTTCTTTAAACATTCTGCTACCCGAAGCTAGTGGAAAGTATTCCTATTTACCAATTACTTTAAACAGGAATTTCAGAGAGTGTCTATAGCTTTAGGGATGCCTGCTTTCATTTGTGAAGGAAATAGTGGTGTTTTTCTCCAGAATGCATTTTATCTTGCCAGTAAACGTCACAGTGTCACCAGCCTGATCTTGCCCCAAGTTGTGAACAATGCTGCATAGCTTGTGACATGTGGTGCTCATGCAGATCGTTTGGTACAGTCTGAGAAACTTAAAATGCAGTTCAGAAGGGACTAGAAGAGATTATTTTAATGAAAATTTCTGGTATTTTTTACTCTGGACACAGCAGCCCCTGCATCTAGCACAGGCTGACCAGTGGCCCTGGCCACCACATGCCCAGAGCCAGTTTCTGCTGCTGCCTGAGTGGATTTAACTCCACTGGCAGAGAAGATTAATTGGATTCAGCTAAAAACACTTCCATAATATAACAGGAAAACAGACAGGGCTGTTTTTGGAAGCAGGTCTCCTCTGCAGTACTGCTCAACCTCACTCACCAGAATCTCTGCAAAGTTGTTTGCTCCCTCTGCCAGGGGAGGTTTTCCCACAAATGTTGAGGTAGTCTAGACAGCAACTAATTTGAAAGCTGAAATGGAAACATATTTATGGTTCATGAGGTACAAAAGTCCACGGAGATCCCAGACAAGGGTAGATTTATTTTTACTGCTAAGAGCTATTCAGGCTTCAGGTTATTTGTTACCCGCTTGCAATTTTGAATATTTTGATTAGTGCTTGAATCTTATTACTTGGTTTGCAACATAACTGCCCGCAGGAACAATGACAGTGCTTTGGAAAAGTCATGTTTATAGAGCTCTTAAAATATAGAGTCTGCATCAGAGAAGATCAAGTGTTGCTTCTTTCCTTATCCAGGAATTGACAGAAGTGTAACAGAACATATTTCAGCAGAAGGAGTAGTAGAAGAAGCACATATTATAAATTCCAGCGCCAAATATTATGATTTCTTGTTCTCAGGTACCTGTGAATTTTCCAGACAGATGTGTGGGCCAGGCTTTCCCATTATACTATCAGTTCAAGTGACTCATTTCTGGCTGTTTTAAAGGACTACTAAAAGTATTTTTTTATCTGTACTCCTTATACATATGGGTAGTGAAGGTGGCTGTGGAAGTTACGTATATGGAACTCCACTGTGGGAAGAGAAAATATTTTGGATTGGTTTGTTGATGGAAAGAACTGCAAACAGAGGCTGAAACCATTAAGAAATATGTTTTGGTTGAGCACACAGAAGGGATGTGGAGATGTGTGAGACATGGAGGCAGGGACCACCCACCCATGCGAGGGCAGTTTGTGCTTGCCCTCACAGAAGGGGAAGTCACACACCTGAACTGCTGCATGCTCTGAGAGGCAGCTTGTTTTCCTTTTACACAAAAGACATTAAAGCAAAGACTCACCTCTACTTTAATTTTCCTCCTGTCTCAGCGTGGCTGGTAGGTAAAGAGAGAGAGAGGGGGAGAGGTTGAGGGAGAGACTGCACGGTGAGCAAAGAGTCAGTAATTTCAAACTGCCAAGTTTATGGTACCTGGGTGTCTGGTGTTTATTTTCCAAGTACCAGGCCTTTGAGGAGGGCATAATTCATCTCCCCTCCTACGCAGAGCCACGCAGAGAGAGGCTGGGGGAGGATGTTCCAGAAGAAGCAGAAGAAGTGAGGAGCATTTGCTGAGTAAAGGCAGGTCAGCCCTTGCTGCACAGGTGAGGACATAACCCTGCTGATGCCGTGGATGGTGCTAGGGGAGGAAGCTGCTGAGCATGAACATCTTGACTTCGGCTTGCAAAGTGCTAATAGGGTGCACTGGGCTTTTCTTCAGCGACAGCTTATTCAAGTGAGACCTTAAATTATAATTAGAAGCAGGATGCACTTGTCCTGTGCAAATATGATAATTGGTTCATAAATGTATAATGATGTTAATTAGCGTGTGATCTCTTGTAACACAGGAATGTGTGTTGCTGTCTCCTGAACCCCTTGAGGGCAGGATAATGAATCACAATTCAGTTGTTTCCATAGTACTTGGAAAGGAATGATCATCACTCACTCAGTTCAGGCTGCTCAGAAGCTTTGAGCAAAGCAAGGAAGAAAAGAGGAGTCTTTGCAGCACCATATCTTTCTTGCTGAATAGCTAATAACCATCTAGTAGGAAGACAGAATTTTTTTTCTGTTCACAGAGAGAAAAAAATCTTTTTACTCGTTGCATTACTCTGTCATATCCAGTGATCTATGGTCACATGAGTATGACTGAGGAATATTCCTGTTTGTATCCTAAAAAAAAAGCATAAAAGCAGTTGTATAAACCCAGCAGTTGAAAAAAGCTGCAACAAAAATGTACTAACACACATGCATGACCATGTGTAATATCAGCTCTAGTTGCAGGAATATAGAAAGTCACATTGGAAGCATAAATACATGGGTTCCAAGAACAGACGGCTCCATCCAGAAGACTTGTAACACTCAGTGTGATGTCATTCATTATTCATGTAGCTGCTCACTTTGTTTCTCCTCAAGGTTTATTTGAACAGTTGTTTTCACTTGAAAGATATGTTCAGAAGCAGCAGCAAGCAGTAGGAGACTTAGCTTTTGTTCTTCATCCACATTGTGCTGGAGATACAGGGTCTTTCACTCTGCTTGGCTCTGTGACATCAAGTGGGTGTCATTCACTGTTTCCTGGTCTGAACAGATATAGCTAAGAAAGGTGGCTTATCTCTCTTTGTGTCTGAAATTCTGCACCACCTTTAACAATTTTTGATGCTACCAAATATATTGATGTGAAAAATAGAGAACACAACTTGATTTCAAAGGAATGAGAGCTTTATACAAACCCAGGGCACATCCCCTCTCAGTATATTTTGGGTTACAGCAAAGCATCTTTGGCTCAGAGATGTGTTTGCATGGCAAAGCTGCCACCAGGCCCTCTGCCAGTCCTGCAGGCTTTGGCTTTCCAGCCTCATGGAAAGATTATTCCTATAACCCATTCACACCCAAGACTGTCAAATGCTTATTGTTCTCATGGGTTCACAAACCATGGCAAACCAACCCAAGTCCCACAAGAAGGAAAGAAGATGGGGACATTGGAGGAGAAAAAAACCAATGAACTGTCTATCCAGGATACAAGGAGGCTGAAGGCAATGGTGGTAATTCCCAGAGAGTGCTGAGTACCCCTCTTCAAGGTCTCTGTGGTGCAGTAAGGACAACAGACATGGAGGCATGGGAGTGGAGGTGTAAGGAGGTTATGGAACAGTCTGAGCAGGGAACTCTGTGTTTGAATCCCCCACAGATGTTGTTTGCAGGAACATAGAGTCCCAGGATGGGCCAGGATGGAATGGACTACAGTGGCTCATCTAGTCTGACCTCCCCACTCAACAAGGACCACCCCAGAGCACACGAACAGGAGTGTGTCCAGATTATTCTGGAATATCTCCAGTGAGGGAAACTCTACACCCCCTCTGGGCAACCTGTTCCAGTGCTTGGTCACTGCACAGGAAAGTTGTTCTTCCTTAAGTTCAGGTGGAACTTTCTGGGCATTAGTTTCTGCCCATTACCTCTGGTCTTACTGCTGGGCACCTTGGAGATGAGCCTGGCTCCAAAAGAAACCAGAACACTTGGGACTTTTCTGTACTGACAGGAGGATGTGCACAGCCTCTGGCTGTTTCTCTGCCCATGGGTTAAGGTCAGAAAAGAGATGGTACAAAGGACTTTTCCCACAATTTGTTTTAAATTTATTATCTCAGCAGTTATTGTAAAAATTGTTGTGGTGCTCTTAATCTGTGCTCTGCTCTGATGGCTGGTACTTGTCAGCTTTACAGTTTTCATTTAATTTATTGCTTCCATTTTTATAAAGGGAACAAATGTTTGAGAATGGATAATAAACCATCCAGCTAAAACAAGTACTTGGTTTAGGGAAAGGTTTCCTATTGCAGGACAATTGGGTTTCTGAGAAGACATAAAAATGTGGCTTCTGGAGAGCATCATATAAAATGAAAGTGAAAGAAACAGAAGTTGCTGAAAGAACCCCAGACAGACAATGGTCGAGTGTCTACTACAGAAATTTACTGTGTGGAGGACAGAGCAAAGTACGTTTTTCAGAGTCCAAGAGCAGGGAAGAAACCAGACAAAACCAGACTGAGTAGGTTTTGAGTCTTTTTGTTTGTTATATAGGTTACATTGCATTTATGCACCCTCAACCAATCTACCACATGACATCCCAACTGTGTAAACACAGTTGGTTTTTAAAGGGAAAATTGCAGCAAAACATTTGCAAAGATCTGCTTCTGGTTTTCTTGGCAGGGAAATCAGAAAGAGGGAAAAAAAAAAAAAAAAAAAAAGAAAGCTAAGCAGAAGCCTGATTCCCCAAGCATTGATTTAGTAACATCCTTCTGGTACTATTCCTAGACTGACTAGGTTCATTTATCTCACTGACCAGTGGGCTCAGCATCCTTCCTCACAACAGCTTTAATGCCTTCCAGACTTTCAGATAAATCTTTTTTTTTTATCAGGAAGACAGGTCAAAATGATTGCACATAAAAGTGTGTAGTTTTAAGATAGACTCAGACTTGTTCTTTATTGCTCTGGAAATTATTTCCTTGAAAAAATCCCAAACTCAAAGCTGAGATCTTGTTCTTCACATTTTAGTGGGCTTTTATATTAGAGTTCTGTCAGTGTGAAAGCTCCGGTGGCCTGCATAGATGCTGCTTTAAGACTGGGTCTTCTTATGCAGATGAAGAAATCAGTATCATTAAAAACCTGAAGTGAAGGCTTACACAGAAAAACATATACAGTATGAGCAGTGAAGTACACAGCATATTCTGATTGTGGCATGCATTGTGCTGTAAGTAATTTTATTTGGATTCAGAAATAAAGTTTAACAAGAAACTGTAAGTTTATTTATTGCTCAGCATGACTAACTGCATAAACCAATTGAATGTTAAAGTGTAAATATTGTCTTGATAATAAACAAAGAACACATGTCTAGTCAGAGTGATGTAGTATCAGTGACTGTGTTTTTGCATGTTTTAATGGTTTCGCTAATGGACCATTCATTCATCTCTCTTCCAGGAATTTGTTTCAGCATTCCATTATCCTTTAAAGGCATTTGAATCAGGCTTAAAAAAACAGGAAATAAAATAGAGCCATTCCTTCTGCTTTCTCCTCAGAGTGAAATTTTCCTCATCCAACCACAGAAAAATTGATGTTTCCAAACTTCTGCACAGGAAATATATTGAAGTGGTTCTGGAGAGATGTTTGGAACATGCTAGTCATCATTTCTGTTTAGCCCTGTATTATTTGGCTCATTCTCCTTAGGTGTTACAAGTAGAGACCAACAACTGCCATACAACAAAACAGATAAAATGAACCACCAGCAGTGTCCCAATGAGGACTGAGTGTGAGTGAGAGCCTGTTTCACCTGCTGTGCCCTGCACACACACACTTCAGACCTGAAACCACTGAGCACTGATGTGACCAAACCCCCCACACCCTGGTAGAATGCAGAGAAGGCAAGGGGCTGCCCCAGGACCTTCACCTGCTGAAGGATGCAGCCAAGAGCTGGACAGACTGTTCATGAGGAGATCAACAGCCACACTTGCATGGGATGACATTGCTCTGCAGGTTGCCCCTCACCTACTGCTAGGTGGGTCCATAATATTGCTGTGATACAGCAGTGATTTAAACCAACTAATGAAGCTCTCCATGATCTTCATGGGAGATGGCTGAGGGTGAGTTGAGTGATGTGAGTTGCTTCCTAGACCTTCACAACAAAGGCCACTGCAGCCAGAGTACTTCCCTGTCACTTGTGGGCCTTCACAGCAAAATGCAGGAGAGGCAGCAAACCCAGGAGGGATATTTCCCACAATCACCTTATACCAGGACTCATCTAGGGGCTGTGTGTGAGAAACCCAGAGTCTACATGTTCCTCCTGGCTCTGTCCAGTTCATTGACGTTACCCTCCAAAGTGCATGGTGTGATGGAGGAGAGGCCACAGGGAGTGGCTAATGAGGCTTCAAAAGCAAAGTAAATCAGGACATAGGTGACTCACAGGATCACAGAATATTTTAGACTGGAAAAGTCCTCTAAGGTCATTGACCCTAACCATTCCCCAGCTCTGCCAAGGTCACAACTAACCCATTTTCCCATGTGCCACACTCACATGGCTTTAAAATCCCTCTAGAGACTGGGACACCACCACTGTCTTTGGCAACCTGTGTCAGGATTGGGCAACTTTTCTTCCATTAAGAAATTTTCCCCAATATCCAACCTGAATCTCTTCTGGCACAACTTGAGTTTGGTTCCTCTTGGATCATCCCTGTTTGCAGTGTCAAGAATTTGCACTCCAGACTGACACTGTGGCTTTTGCCAGAGCTGAGGTGGAACACTGAGACATTACCTGTAAGGAGACACTAAAAGAGCTTTCCTGGGGGAAACTGGAATACCTGTGAGCATGGAGGACTTGCATCGAGGAAGTCTGCCTGGAGATCAGTTGTACCTCTCCTTCAGCCAGAGATACAGAAACAGACAGAATGTCCCTCATGTGGGTGGCAAGGGCACTGCTGGCCAACAAAATGTTCCAGGGAATGAGAGAGACTTTGCACACGCTCATCCAGTGCTTATTAAACAAAAGGCAGCAAAGTGAACAAAGGGTGATGATCTTCCTGGTAGCTGGTTTAGGGCCCTGTATTAACTACAGGTTTTTCATAGAAGAAGTGTAATAAGGGTTTGTTGGTTTGTTTTCTTTTTAAATATGTGAACATCACTTTCCATGAATTGCATAGCAGCACTCCAGGGCAGGCACAAGGTCCTAGTTTACACAGTACAGAAAAAACCCATCAGATAAAAAAGGAACTCTTTGTAGTGAATGTTGTCACTGTAGGAACAGGGATTTTTCTTCACAGAATTCTAGCAAGGTGGAACTGTTTTTTGTGAAGCAATCTGGCTTGTCTCTATCAACAAAAGTGTCTCTTTTCCAACAGACTGAATTCTGATAATTCATCTTACCAAACAATTTTTGGCAGGAGAGAAAGCAATTTCAAAGTCTGAAACAGGAATTCATTTAAAGTTGCTGATTCTCAGAATATTGGTCTTGAGAACATTTAAAGGACAGGTGTAATTTTTGAATGACTGGGTCAGCTTTATCTGTGTGCATTTCAAATATCAGCAGGAGAGTGTACCTGGTGTGAAACCTGGCAGGAAAAGATTGGGGAATGGCTCCTACAAGTCCAAATAATCTGATTGTGTAAAACATTGGACCTTCCCTGTGTTCCTGACCATGTGTTTTCCATTGCATTTTTTGTCCCTGCCTCAGGTGAGTGCTCTCCTGTGGCTCTACCAGCTAGACTCAGCTGTGGCTGCCACCACATGAATAAAAACTATCAATCAGCAGAAGTCTTGTTTTGTGCTTAGTATCTGGGTTTTATGCCATCAAGACGGTCGCTTGCTGGCCCATGTTGCCCAGAGAGGTTGTGGGGTCACTGTCTTTGGAGATAATTCAAAGCTGACTGAACACAGCCCTGAACAAACTGCTCTGGGTGACCCTCCCATAGCAGTGGGGCTGGACCTCCAGAGGTCTGGTCCAACCTAGCACAGTTCTGTGATTTTGATGCTTCGTGGGTGAGAGGAAAGCATACCTTGGTGGTGTTAATGAATACAGCTCTCACAAACCATGGGGAAAAGGCCAGTGGGGCCAGTTCAGACCCCAGTGGAGGCTGCACTAGGGATGACCCAGCTGGCTGGGATAAACAGCTAACTGTGGGAGAACTGGACTGAGCTGGGGGTAAAGGCTGCCCAGTTCATGCAGCTGTGTGTTCAAATTGCAATGTTCACACCTGCATGTTCCTGGTTGCACATGGGACCAAAGCTTGTGAGCACAGGAAACACCACAGCTCAATAAAATCAAACCCACAGCTGCCATAAACATGGACATTTGCTCAGAGAAAAGGAAGGCACCACAGCTGTGGAGGCAGGAGAACAAAGCGTAAAGACTCTGAAATGAAAGCAAAAGGCACAATGAAATTGCTAATGACATTCAAGAGTGGCAAAGGCCCTGACTGTTAACATTGATGAATATTAACCTCTGGCAGTGACTCTGAGGGAAACAATAGATTTGCACCTTAGAAGGCTGCAAAACAAGATCAGAAAGCAGCACTTCAGTGGACAAGCTACTGGAATCATGCACATATCAGAAATTGATTTTTCTCACTTAAGTTACTCAGTATATCACATAAAATGATTTAATGGCCCTCTTTGGTCTTAAAACCCATGTTTTTAACAAAATGTAAGAATGAACAGAGCAATATCTCCCTGGGATCTTGCATTATGCATGCCCTCCTCATATGGTGGAACTCTGCAGACAACATATGGATGATGCTTCATCGAGTGAGACTGTCTTTTATAGGCAATAATGTAAATAAATTGCTTTATCAATATGCAGACTACACATTTCACACTCTTTTTGAAACTCTCGGCCAGATTTCGGAATCTTATTTCATTTTTCTGAGGTACAGAATTTTTTGCATGTATTTCTTTCCCGTTTCTGGGAAAGAAACATTTCCCATATTCCTTCCCCACGCACACTTAGAAGAAAAGACTGCTACTATATACTCAGAGTAAAGGCAAACCCAGGTAAATCTACTTAGGTGCCCAGCCCAGAATTGCAGCCAAGTCTGACACCTGTTGGAGAACATATCCATTCCAGTTTTGCTCATTATTAATCCTCTAGACAGAATTCTTACGATCCTATGGATTATTAATTTCAGTACATAACAGTTGTCATGACACTTCTGAAATGGAGGTGAATGGGTTCCAGCATTTACCAGCACTTTCATCTTATAATCATTTTTCTTCACCAATTTTCCTCATGCTCTCTAACACACATTAGAATAGTATGCCTGTACTGCAGTATGTTTTCAGAACACTCTTCCTTGTTTAAGAAAATACAAAAACTGTAATCAGAAGCCTTATGTTAATACATTGAGCTGTCATAAACATGAAAGTGATGATGGAAGAGAAATTCGTGAATATTCTCTTGTCACTCTTCTAGTGTGTGTGAGGAGCTGTGAAAAATCGTTCTTCAGTGTATTTCTCAGAGAAAAATTTTGTCACAGAGAAGGAATGATTAAAGAACTGATGAATTTGAGAGTTGAGACCCCCATGCACCCTTTTGTCAAAATGGTTACTACTTATTCCTGTGAGCAGAAAGACCCCTGCCTGCTGCCTCAGCTGGAGTACTCTTGTCACAGGAATGCAGAAAAACGTGAAAACTAATGTAGTCAGGGCTAGACAGTCATATATACGGCACTGAACAAATTTGGTCAAAAGCTTATTTATTTAATTAAAAAAAATTAAAAATTTCTTCTGCTAGTAAGAGAATTCGTACAGGAGGCATTCCTGCAGATTTTAATTTTCTTCTTTCTGAATGATCTTTCTCATTCAACTTTCTTACTATTATTTCCTCATTCTTACTATTATTTCCTAATTCTCTACATCCAAGGGCTTAATTCATGTTTTGTTGCCTTGTGCTACTTGTAGTCTTGCAGAAGGCCTGCAGTGCTCATCCCTGAGTTGCATGATACTTCCTCACAGGAACTCTGAATTCAGAAAAAGCCCAGGAAGTGATGAAGTGCCATGTAAAAGACTTCTTTCTGATTCAGAGTTTGTGTTTTAGGAATATGAGATAGGAGAACTGGTCTCATTGCACAGAGTTTATTTTAGAACTTCTGTCTTCCCACATTGCCATGCAGAAGCAAAGCTGGGAGGAGCTGGTGGGGAGGTGAGGGGCTGCTCCTGCTGCTGCTGCCATTTGTCTCAAGTGCAGGATCAGCAGCTCCTGAGACACATAACTGTGCTTGGTTATTTCAAAGGGGAGACAAAAACCAATGTTTTAAAAGAAGGAGGAGTAACAAATCTATAACCATCTCTACCTATCAACTGCTGAATGCATTAGGTGTGAAAGCATTGCTGGCTCTTGGTCATGGACCTGGTCTGCCAGGTGAGAAACTGAGAACATAGCATTTGTTGCTGAAGAGAGGAGTTCACAAGAAGGGAACCACAGCTGGGATGGGTCTGGCCCTTTTATCTGTCAGCAAAAATTTGCAGGAAAATATTGCTTACCCTACAGTCAGCAGAAAATTGAAATATCTTTTTCTTCTTGGAAGAGCATTTATTTTGCAGTGGTTAGTGTCAAGTGGTGATAAACATCCTCTGAAAGAGGAAGAGATGCCTTGCTTTGGGCTTTTCCTGGGAGATGGCTTTTCACATTTGAACAGATCCTGAGCAGAGGCCAAAGCAGTATCAGTGAGTTTCTATTGTCAAAGCTTTAGGAATGATTCAAAAGGATATTTTGGAACATTTGCTAGAATTTGAAGTCATTACACAAATAGTTTTTTAGTATAGTAGTAATAGGACAACATTTCATGATCTATTTATTTCCTGAACACTAATTTATTATTCCTGAAGTGTTCAGTCACCACAGGTACATTGCTTCATTTCCTAAATTGTTTTACTGTGTGGATCTTGTACCACACAATTACATCCTGTGTACTTTATATCGTTGTGCAAGTCTCCCTTCACTTGAGGTGGTCAGGTGCTAAGGTAACAAACTTAGTGATGGATGATAAAGGAATCAGCACTTCCATGTGGAAACAAACGTGAGTTTGTGAGTACAGCCAGCACTGTCAGGTCTGCCTGTAACACAGCTCTGGCAAAGATCCTGAGAGAGAAGAAAGCTTCTGAGAATACAAGAATTTCATCAAAAATGTACGAAATATTATCAGTGAGTCCCACGCTTGATGATTAATTTAAAATGGCTTAGAAAGACTTTTCCCAGTTTTTTTCCTGGGGACATAAGTCAGAGTCAGTTGGAGTTATGATAAATACAGGTATTAATCACAGAGGCTTGTATGCCAAGGCCAGATGAATAAAAATGCATTTGCTGAATCGCATCATTTACAGATGAGTAAATTACTTTTAAAATTTGCATTCAGCTTTAAAAAAGAAGTATTTCTATAAGTACCATGTAATATTGTAGTGTTGGCTGCAGCCTGTCTGGCATGGAACAATGTATATTGCTGGAGATGAGGGTCCCCTCAGCTTGGAGCTGCAGGGAAACCCCTGAGCCTGCCACAGAGTCCTTTTCCCCTCCCATGTCAAGGCACAAGACCTGTCTTCCCACCCACATCCTTCCCAACCCACGCAGCTCCTGAGGAGGGGATGTGGGGACCTGTGTGGGCACGTGGCTCTGGTGAGCATGGCTGTGTCCCCTGGGCTGTGTCCCCCAAGGGGACCAGCATCTCTCTGTGCTGCCATAGCTGCACACTGCCAAACTACCACTGGCCCTGCACAGGGCTCAGTTTTACTCTGGGATGCTACAGTTCTTGCTGGGGAAATCCCAAGGATTGCAGACTCCAGGATCTACTTAGTTTCACTAGATTAAGGACAACATATTCATCATAATAGCCCCCATGAAGGACACTGCCACATCAAGCAGAGATGTCAGACAAAACTGGGAACAAACATCCTCAAAAATCAGGTTTTTCAGACTGATCTCTTCCCCAGTCTAATTTAAACCCTGGCAGCACAGAAGCAAATCTCAGAAATGTCCATCCAGAGACATAACTCAAGTCTTGGGAATATATTGCTGTGAAGAAAAATCAAAAGGACCTGTAAGAAGGTTTGGGAACAAGTTTCTTTCAGCTGAATGAATTTCCAAATAACAATAAAGAAGTTTAGGTAGAAAGTAAAAACTTTATTTGTCCTGTCTTGAACTTCTCTGGCAGCATCTGTGTATCCTGGTACTGCTGAGAACTGATGTCAGCAGAGCACAAAGACAGATCGAGACAAGGGCCAAGTAGCCTGACCTGAGGGTACACAGACCTAGTGATGAAGAGGAGGTGCTCACAGAACAGGCAGGTGCTGATCATGTGGCAGGTAGTCACTGCTCAGCCCAGCACCTCACGTGGGGCAGCCAGCCATGTTCCCTGGTCCTTCTGTTCCTCTCTGGAATGCTCAGGTGGAAAATGTTATCATCCATTACTTAGTTGGTAGATAGAAATTACCATGAAAATCTAACTTTGTTAATTTTAGAATTCCTTTAGCTTCCATGTTTTAATCATTGCAACCTAAAGCATGAGGTTATTAATTTCACATCAAAATTATCTTCCCATTTTATATGCTAAATGTAAATTACAGAGAGGAAAATACACAGACAAGCTTTTCTATAGGCAAATATCCTTGAAAAAGTAAAATCAACTAAGCTCTATCCCAGAACATTTCCACCAGTTATAGCTGCTGCATCATGCAAAACAGACACTCTGTTCTTCACCCCTTCTCTGTGTGGCCCACAGCACGAGCAGAGCACTGGCCTGGCAGCAGTTGTCCCACTGGCAATGGTCACTGGCTGCAGTGCACCACCAGAGCATCAGATGCCTTGGCACATGTCTTTGGAAGCACACAAGGTCCTAATTGCTTGTCATTCCTTTGGTTTCCAAATATTATTTACCTGAATCTCTCAATGTGTTGGTAAATTGTTGATTACCTCTTCACCTCAAAGAAAATAGAGGGCAAATTAGAAATGTGAATTGAGTATTGGTTTCAAAACAATCACATAAGAAGCAGGAGTTCAGCATTCAGAAAAGAACAGGTAAGGACTGGCAGATTCAAATTACAGTGCTTGACTCTGATGTCATACGTTGTATTTATGGGTGTGATGTAATACACTGTGTAATGCACCTAACATTTTAAGTTTTTTGTAGCTGTGCCACCCTTCTGTGCATTTCTGTACCTGAAAAGTTAATATTGTGTTCTCCTGCAAGAATGAAGGTGAGCACTGTGAGGGGAGGTGGCAGAATCTGTCCAGGCTCATTGTGTAGGGGCCTCTCATCTCAGCCCACAGGCTGCCCATGACCCTTCCACTGTGCAAGGAAAAAACACAAATGGCACTCACAACTGCACTCACACACATTTTTTTATTTATTCTGTCATAAAGGGGCCTGAAGCCATTGCTAACATCTGCCTTCTGTGGCCTGTAGATGTTTAACACAGAGAAATATTCAGCTGCTAAACACTGGTAAACAAGAATAAACAGCTTTAATTGCTATCATGCTCCACTCCAAAGCAAAATGCTCCAGAGCACAAGTTCTGTATTGTCACATGCTTCAAAATCCATTTTAAAGACAGCTAAAAGAGGGAAAACTTGTTTTTTTTTCCTGGACATTCTAATTAACAGGAGAATGAATTGTTTGTTGCCTGGGTTCAAAAGCAGAGGAACAGCCAGTAGAAAGTAAGCAGCTCTTACAATACTTTCAGTTAATATTTTAGAAATGTTTTCCCATAGACAAAGAAAAGGCATGCTATAGTACTATTAGTGTATAATCTTCTCAATTTGGCATTTCATATTAGTGGCTACAGTTGGTCAACATTTGTAATAATGATTTATAAGAACGAATAGATGCTCTTCCTATCCCTCCAAACACTTCCAATCTTTAATAAGGTGTCTGTTAGCCACTGACCTGGTTTCTTGCTGTGCTTCTCATCTTAGGTTTGAAAAGGAGCAGCTCAGAAGGGCACCAGCAGCCCAGAAAGCTGTTGGGCCATGCAGGGGATACATCTGCTTCCACAAACGGGGATGCTAGGGAGGCTTTTCTCCAGCATTAACAAGAAGTGACTTTCAGGCTTTCATTTTCTTACTTTGGTCTTATGTAGGAGAAAATTCAGATGAAATTTGATGAATTGGGGGAAATTATGGACACAGTGGTTGAGCATAGTGGCAATTATAAACTATTTAATTTTTTCTCTGGGATGAATCAGGAGGAGACCTGGCTGCTGTGATGCAAACTGGGGGAAGGTACTTCAGTTCATGTCCAGAACAGAGGGGAAAGTAGCTGCTGGCTGACAGGGACAGTAGTCTGGACCAAGTCCTGAGCTTTTCCCAAACACTTCAGCACCAGCCCTGTGGGTCCTGGTGCACAGACAGGACATGTACTGTGTTCCAACCCATCTCTCCCAGGACAAAACAACTGTTCCATGGATCCCTGCATGGCTCAACCTTCCCCCCCCCAACACTGTGGGACCAGTGCTGCACTGGAAGGAGGTTAATCTTAAAACCTGCTAGTTTCCTCAGCCCTTTCAGGGACTTAAGAGTCCCTTGAGAGCTGCCAAAGAGATGCCAGGTCCTGAGCTGTCCCTGTGACCACTGGCTGCCAGGGCTTTTCTCTGTTCTTTCTGAGAGGCCAGAGCAACTTGCTCTGTTTTATAATGAGGAGGCTTTACATCAGTTGATGTAAATGATTAAATGCTCATCACTGAGTATTTTTAATTATTTAGTGAGAGATTTCATCTGAGCTGATGACACTGCTCCTACCTCTACAAGTCACAGATGCTCTGGTTCCCAAGAGAGTGAATATTAATACATGTTCTGGCACATGCAAAAAAAAAAAAAAAAAAAAAAAAAAAAAATCTGAAGCATTGGTAAAGCTGAAGAAAGACTTGAGAAATATTGAAAGTAGTTATTAATGAAAATCATTGATGAATGAAATCAGTGCCTTGAGTCATAAGAAAACACATGCAGGTTGATGTGGGAAGGGCCGTGGGAGACCAGAGCCCAGTGCTCTGGGGAGGAACAGAGAGCTTAAATATGTAAAGTCTTTAATCTACCAAATAAAGATATGACCTTCTGTGAAACCTTCCACTTAAGCAGGATTTCATGACACCATATAAGCATCCTGCAAGGCATGTGGTCCTCTGAGAGGTGCTGAAATGGAAAAGGTCATTAGTGAGTCATCCAGAAGAGCCTGGGTTTGGGTAGGTAAGGCATTCCTAGTGCATCAACTGTGCCACAGCTCTCAGCTCACCAGAGACCTTCCAAAGTCCAGCAGGGATGGTCCTGCCATGATGCACAGCTTAGCAGAGCTTAGCAGGCTCATTACCTGGGACAGGTAGGTCACACTCCAAGCACATCCAGGGCAGAAGTGAATGGAGGAGGGAAGATGCTGCCCTGGGTTCATCTTTGCAGCACAGATAAGAGAAGTGCCAGGTTGAGTTCAGCAGAGGTGATTTCTAATACAAGCAGGACTTTTTCTTGTAACAACTGTTTAAAAATAATAATCTGAAGTTCTATATATTTATTTCAAAGGTCAATTAAAAAAAAAAATAATTCTGCAAGCAGCTTGTCACACATCTTTCCATGTGAGTATTTTGTAGCAAGTGGCCACCAGTGGAGGCTATGGGAAGGAGACCCTTGTCTACCCTCAGGGCGTGTCTTGGCCCACTGTCTGGCCTGGCCACACCAGAGTGAGAGGACTGTGGCAGTTGTTTTGCTGTGCCTTAGGTCAAACCACTTGCCAACTGCTACTGAATCATTGTTTCCATCATCATCTTCCATCTGCTTCTCTGCTGCTATGCACAGCATGTTTCTCCTTCATACCTAAGGGAAGTTAGTCTCAGAGTTTATCAGAATATAAACTCGCTAATGCCTCCAGCATTTTGATTAGACACTTCTACAGAAATTGATACTTTATGCAATGTGCTCTGTCAAAAGCTCAGAGAAGATTAGTTATTCACTGTAGGAGGAAGGCACTGCCAGGCATTACAGCAGATGCCTCTTTCCCAGCCAGACCTCACGGCAATGGCACTGCTGGCCCCATGGGGAGGCTGTGGCCACAGGGCAGAGCTGAACACAGCAGGGCTGACCTACCAGGGCTGTGAAGAATGCTAGTGGTTACACTCATGTGCCCGGGCATCCCCAGGGTCCTGCTCCTCAGGGCTAGCAAGTGCAAATCTAAACCCCTCATTGCTGCACTCTCAAGTGGTTCTCCTCTCCCCTCCTCTTCCCCCTCTCAGCTGAGTGTCACCAGACACCTGTGGCCATGAAGATACAAGCCTTCAACACCGAGTAGGAAACAGGTAATGAGAATGGGTGAAAATGCAGTTTTGGAGTGATGTTGTTTCCTGCCTTGAGGTGGAAAATCAGCATCTGTCAGCCCAGTCAAACATCCCTGTCAAATATCGCACTTTATTATGCTACTGCCCAATACTTTCCAGCATGGTGTGTGTTTCTGATGATAATTCTCCACCCAAGGTATTTTCCTGAGGCTTTCTCATCCCCAAGATCTTCTCCCAGCCACCTGGTTGGCATTGCAGTGGGGGTGGAGGTAATTACACTAGATTATTCCCAGCTTCTTTGCTCTCCTGGCACAGCCTCACAGGGAAAACCAACAGTGAGTGGGCTGGGAAGGGCTGAACTGAACTGCTGTGTATCTTCTCAATGGAACAATAATAGTGCAACAAAGCAAACCTCATGGGATTGGCTTGTGTGCTGCCCTAGATCTCTTGGGTGCTGCCACTCTCTGTTGACACTGATTCCCCGTCCCAGCTGCTCCAGTAGAGCCCAGGTTGGGATCACCACCAGGCTGGGAACAGCAGGGGAACCAGGAGAGGGGCACAAATCAGTGACTGAGTTGATTACTCAGGGTTAGGGTTAGGGTTAGGGTTATGTACAACGCTGCTCTGCAGAGGTGGCAGAAGGGACATTTTTCTGCAGGACATTGTAAGTCTGTGCACATTTTCACTTCTGGTGCTCTCTCCCTTTCTCAGTCCTTTCCTCTCTTTTCCCTATCTGCCCTCTCCCTTCTTTCCTTATAGCAATGCTTTTCCCAAGCTGGATTTTTCTGTGAATTAGGTTTTAAGGCCTCCTCATGAGGGGCAGTTTTTCATATTTTATATCTCCATCAATTATGATTTCTCACTTATCACCAGTAAAACTCAAGTTTTGATAAAATATTATCCTGCAGGTCTAAGCACATAGTTTGTATTAATTTCAGGGCCTCATATGCCAGTGGTATTTATATGGGCTTATGTAGCAAATATACTGTGTGTGTATAAGCAGAGACTTTCAGAGACAAATACTAGATAACGGAGCCAGAAAAAAAAATGGAAGAAAGTCTCTTATGTGGTCCAGACACAGAGCACTTACTGACCCCCTTCATGAAGGTCATGGAGAAAATGGTGGGGAAGAGATGTTTTCAGGGACCAGGAGAACAGCAGGATCAAACCTGATGCTCCTGCAGCAGGAGGGCCAGAGGGTGCATAAGCTCATGAGACTCACTGCAGACCACTGTCAGCTCTTGGGGACAAGTCATGGGGAGAAAACACTCAAGGGGTCACCTGTTTATTTAATGAAAGAGTTCAATATGCTGATGGTCACACATTTTGTTCACTGTTCATTTCCAACACAGCCTCGTTCTCTGAAGGAATCCTGGCTGTGCAGGCACTAGGTAACGTGAGGCAATGCTCAGGAGCTTGGACACCAACCATCAGTGCTCTGGGACTTCTAGCCAGGGGAGAAGTCCAGAAGACTAGAAAAGTCTTCTACTTTGCACAGACTCTCTTGTAAGTTTGAAACTCCCTCCTACTGAGAAAGCACTGTTTATTTACAATCTAAACCCAAATGAAGCAAAGATTATAGGAATATGTATTGGTGACCTTGACAAAGCAGCAGCTCCGACACTTGGAGAAATACTCTGTGGAATGCATCACCTGACAGGGACCAGAGGAGCTGCTCTGAGTACAGGTTTCAGGGCTGCTTGTGTTGTGAATGCGTGTCACCCTGCTAGTGCTTTAGAGGTCATTAGAAGGAAAATACTGACAGCATTATGTTCCTTCAGGCAAAATAGCATGGCTGCTTTTCTGCCTCTTTTTCATGTCTTATTTTATGCTTGCAAGTCATCCCTGGAGTCTGAGACATGACATTTCTCTTCATATGGTCTCTGTCTTAAGGCAAAATTTAGCCTCTGGGAAAGTTTATCAATTTGAAAAGTTTTACAAAGATCAATAGAAATGGCAATGATTATTGAAATGGAAGCTTGTGAGTTACATTGAATTAATGCAGTATCTGTACTGAGATATGTTTTCTTTCTTTCAAATAATTTAATAAAGTTCAAATCTCCTCTAGAGAAAGAATTAATTGAGCAAAATAATAATTAAGGAAAATTATTTTTTCACTGCACAGTTCTTCAAATGAAATAATATTGAGTGAATTCTCTGAAGTTTACCTTGATTGAAAGTGGTGTCAGTGTTTGCAAAGTCTCAGAGTGTACCTGGCAGAATTAGAGCTTCTTTGGGTGATGATGCCATTGTGAGCATCCCACAATTCCTTCTTCAGCCCTTTTGGACAGAGACAGATGGGAGATGCAGGTTTACAACCTTATGTTTACTTATTTAAATTTAAAACTATTTCCTTGCCCTCATTCTCATCGAAACACTGGTTTGCAAAACAAGTCAGATGTGGGATATGTTTCCATATAAGATTTACCTGGATTCCTGTAGCCAAGCATCCAGTGGTAAAATGTATCTTCATATGCAAACATACAGGTACACGCAAAGAGAGAGAGTAGAATCCCAGCCTGTATGAGGCTGCCTGCACCATGAAGTGATTGATCTGTACAGACACATTTGCACAATGGTCATTCATTCCCATGGACACTGAGATCCACATGCACAGCGCATGGGAATTTGCACCCCTAAGAATTTCTAACCTTTCCCAGAAAAGGCTGAGTGATGGAAACCAGCAGGACCTGATGGAGAAAAGGGAGGGGAACAGGTTCACCAGCACAACTCAAGGTGGTGACTATCCACCTCGGCCCTGCTAAGACTGTGCCAAACAATGGTGGAGAGCACAGAAACAGAGATAATGGCCTGTGTGCCCTGGGTGTGACTTTCACTTTCTCTAATGTTTAGGTAGTGCTTCCAGATTGCTGTAGAGATTAGAGGTAAACTGTATTTATTTTCTGCTGTGATTTGCTCTTATCAAAACAAGGAACAAGCAGAATTCCACTCCTGCTGCCAAGGACACATCACCCCATGGTAAGGAACATACTGCATCCTTATGGATAAACTGTGTGTATTAGAAATGAGTAAAGAAGTAAGACTTGGAAATATACTTGATCTACTTGAAAAGTATAGGAGGAAAGGCTTAAAAATTTCTCATAACATTATTTTGACTCAGCTTAACTAAATGAAGCTCATGGGCTGTGACTTCCCTAAGCTGTGATCTGGCAGGCATTTGCTCTCCTGCAGCTATTCTCTTGCCATTGTGCAACTCCCATGATTCTTCCTCAGGCTCTTTGCAGAATCTCTCTGCCTCAGACACTCTGAAACTGCCTCCTCCGGCCCCAGTCCTGCCTGTCCCTGTGACCCTGTGAGCCATCCTGCTGGGGGCTAGTCTGCTCTGATTTGGGTTAATGGCCAGGAAATGAGCTCTCGAGCACGAGGGTGGTGGGAGCAGAGGATGTGAATTATCAGTCTCTGGGTTCCCTCTAGCTGCTCTCTGCTGACCTCAGTGTCTCAGTACATTTGTCCACTTGCTGTTGAGGCTCATACACAATAAAAAGGATCCTCTCTGCTCTGCTCCCCTCCCTTCTCCTCCCTTCTCCTGCTTGATAAAACTTTCTGAAGGAAGGGGGTTCATTGCACTTTATCATTTAGGAGATAGTCATGGTTTCTGAGATCCATTCCAAGTTCATGATTGGACTGATTTTCTGTTTGTCCTACACAGGAGAGGCAGGGAGAGTCTCACTTTGTAGCAGTGGTGCTGGGTTGGGCTGGGCAGCTTGTCTTGGGACAGCACCTTCCCAGGGCTGAGCTGAGCTCAGAGACTGGTGTTTTCTCAAATGAATTAGATGAAGCCAATGGAAACTCAGAACCAGAGGCTCATCTGGAACTGTCAATCTCTGAAAACATGGCAAAATGTGGCAGGGAAATAAATGAAGAAGATAAAAATGAAAATAGTGCTCCAGCAGCCACCTGAAGCAGTTGCACAGGGACCACCTCCCAGAAGGACTCCACACCCCAGGGGTTTCTTCCTCCCTTTTGGCAGTCACCAGCAAGAAGCACTGACCTGGAAGAGCCTTTCCTGGATTTGTGAACAAAGCCAGTCAAGGTGAGGTCTACAGGCACCAGTGTGAGCCTGCAGCCAAGCAGCCCCCACAGCTTCACTCTTGTTTGGAAACAGGCAAGAGTGTTGTCAGACTCTGGGTGTGTGGGCACTGCCAGGCTACTGCGGGGCATCAGGCACCACCCAGAGCTGAGCCAGATGGTGCTCGGGGTAGTCCAAGGCAGCACCACAGTGTGACCCATGGCCACTGCCCAGCACGGCCACCCCAAGGGGCACAGCCCCACCATGCTGTAGGTCAGAGTATTGACTCTTGAAAAAGAGAGTCAAAGTTTGGCCTTTGGAATTAATTATTACTAATCAAAGTATGTAAATTCATGAACACATTCACCCGTGGCTGGCTGATACAGAAGTTCATATCCCCAGAGAGTTGTGCAAGGGCACACACACCTCAGGCAGCCAGGCATACTCTGTTCCTTTGCAGCTTGCTTTAGTGAGTGGCTCCAGAGGTAAATTACTGATTTTTTAATTCGGTGGCATCTGCACAGGGTGATGTGTAATAAAAGTGAAATGAACTCTGAGGATAAGGTACTTAGCAGACAGTGAGAGAAGGAGCAGTTCTTTGACTTTAGACAAATCCTTCCTTCAATGTTCTGCTTTTATCTTTGCATGGAAGGACAAGTTTTATGTAAGACAAATGTCTATCAAAGTTTTATTTAAAAAACATGATTTCAACAGAAGGTGGCATGCCGATTAAATGTGACATTTGAAGCAAAGCAGCCTAAACAGCCCAGGAATGCAGAAGGATTAAACTGAGGCCTCACATGAAAACTATTACTGTGTTATTAGTCAAGTGCAGCCTTTCAGGCAATGCAGTTTGGGTGTTCTTAATCCATGCTGACAGACAATAGTTAATATTTGAACAGTTGTAATTTTTTTTCTGCTCTCTTTTCTGCCTAATAGAGCATGACTGTGCACAAAACATCCTTCAGCGGCTCTACTTGATGTAATTCTGGGAGCAAATAACAGTTATCTCTTGGAAACAGTGCCTGGCATTTGAAAGGCCTCATTTATAGTCCTGACTGAGGTGGTTCAGAGCTCCTGGGAACCAAGGGTACAGAATCAGTTGCTGAGGACCTGTATCATCAGTATCACCACACCAGCAAACTGCAGAGCTGGAGCAAAGCCTGGGAATGGAGAGAATCTCTGGACCCAGGAGTTCCTGGGAATGGAGAGAATCTCTGGACCCAGGAGTTCCTGGGAAAAGGCAGGAGCTGTGACCTGGGCACTGAGGGGTGCAGCTAATGGGGGACTCTTACATGGACACCACAACTGCACTCATGATGGCCACATCACCCCTCAGAGCAACAAGAGCAAGGGTGAAGTGTAGCAAATTCCTTGGAGACAGGCAGGACTCTCAATGCATGTTCAGCCCAAAGAGAGGGAGAGCTCCTTTGCCTTACTCTGTGCTTTGCAAAGCCATTCCAAGGTCATTGTCTTTTTGGTACTGTCATTGCAGTTCAAGGCCCCGCAAGAGTCCAGCTCAGCACTATACACATTTCTTGTTGATCACTACTTCCTTTTGTCCAATCCATTCTCTTGCCTACAATCAGAAATGTCAGAGAGGTATATTTATTGCTGTAAAAGTCTCCTAGCAGAAAGAAGTGAAATTTAAGGAACATGAGTGATTCACAGAAGATCAATCCCAGTTTCCATTAGTTTGTTACAAGAGTGTTTATTCTCACTTTTGCACTTCTGATGGACATAAATATGAAAGAATCAAGTGTACCTTCTAATTTATTTCCACGTCATATAGTTCATATCAGACACCCAACTGTCACGCCACTGTCCCTGCTGTGTGCACCTGGATCAGGTTAGTCAGAGGAGAGTGTGCACTACTGGAGCCTTTGGCACTGCTGACACTGCTGCACAACCAGCCAGGGGAGGGCAGGTGACCAAAGAGAGGCCCTGGTTCCCTTCCTAGACAGAGAGACCTGACCAACCCACAGTCCTGCCCTCCCTCAGGCTGCTGTCTGTCCGTGCATGATGCCAAATCCCTCGTGAGCAGAACTGTGCCTGGCCCAACGTCTGGCCAGAAGCTCCTGACAAGTGCTTAGTGTCACAAACCCTGTTAGGAGGTTTGTTGGTTTTACCCAGCAAGAAAGTCACTGGGCTGCTGTCCATCCAGGGTAAATTCATTGTTAATACTTGGCCTAATTTTAGATCAAACTCTCTACCCTCATTCCGCAACCATTTCTATTCAGGCAGTGGAGTTCAAGTGTGAGTGCAGATGAATATCCTCTTGCTGAAATATCCTGTCCTATGCCAACTCCCTGGTGGCTCATGGATCAAGCAGGACAGCAAGGGATAAATCCTGGCAGTGCTGAAGGTTCTGCAGGTCATTCAGGTTCTCATTAGAGAACTGAGTCTCCAATCAATGGACCAGCATTGCTAATGGCCCTGTACTGAGATAGTGACTGTGGCACTCTGAATACCCAGCCATTAGAGACCAGAGTGTGTTAGGAGACAAAAGTCACACTGAATGTCAGACAATGGTATCTGGGTAAAATCTTCAGTGCCTCCTAATTAAGTAAATGGTCCTTTAAATCATGAATGGTATGAGTTTTAAATAGGGCTGACATAAAATGTTCAGGAAGAGGCTTTGTTTGTGCAGATTGATAAGATCTGAGCAGGGAGAACTTGGAAACTTGTGGAAATTTGTTACCGTAAAACATTTCCTCATTCAGCACCAAGACCCCACAGGGGTTACCAGGGGGCTGGTACCTGTGGGTGGGAGACATGATGCCTTTGGACTTGCTCACCTTGTCCTTTCTCAGGTGCTCACCCACAAATACTGTTTTCCCAGCATTTTCCTACACTATTAACTAGAAAAAATGGATTGCAGGAGAGAGTTCTTCTCTATTTGTTCCTGCATGGGAATGGCCAAGGGAGCTGCCCTTCCTGGTGTGGTACCAACATCAAGAAAATCCTCTTCACTTGCTGGAAAGGAGCTAGGGAGGGGCAGGAGGCTGATGAGGAAGTTTGGCTGTGCAAAGACCTTCTCCTGACACTGATAAACGTGATGAGACTGTGATGCCAGGGTATTTGCCATGAGATCAGGTCTCCAGAGATGCTGGCACATGCTGGTGCATTTCCAGAGCCACCAGCTGCAGCAGGTTGCTGCTCCTGGATGGAGCAGCGAGGGAGTGGCAGCAAGCACTACTGCAGGAAGTGGACATCTTATAAACTGCTGGAAGAGATCCTGAATGCTGGAGTAATGCTGGAAGTGGGAACACTTTTGCTGATTAGAGCAAGAGTGAGAAAGTGGAGCAGGTTCCACCTCTGAATTTGCGCTGCACAGTCCAATATTTCCTTCACTGCCCAGAGTCCTTCCTGTTCCCTTAATGTCTTGCCTGGAAAGACTAGCACATTGGAACAAGGTCATGGCTGTAACAGCTATAGTTATGTCATAGAAAAATAAAGAACGGGAAGTGCTGCTGAGCCAGAAGGCAGCAGTGTGCCTGCCCAGCCGTGGTGCAGGTGGACAGGACAATTGTCTGAGCAGAGCTGGTGAGCCCTTGGACCCACACCTGGACTGCATCCACACTAACACTGCAGGAAGAGATGGGAACAGCATCTTGCTACAGACTGTGACACAGACATAAAGAGTCTTTGCATATGAGATGTGGGTATAAGAGGGGAAGAAGCACATGAAGGAGCTCAGCTCATAACTCTTCACTCAAATGGTGAGGATCAGTCTGTTCAGGTCTGCATCCTGCCCTGGAAACAGCTGAGGGACGTGCACTAGCAGCTGACATTTTTAGAAATATAAAAATATGAATAATGAGGAAAATTTGATTTAGTATTGATCTGATTAAAGAGCTTTAGTACTGATTTAATAAAAGAATGTCTGTGCCATGTACTCAGCTGGTGGAATAAGTCATTTGGTTAGAAGGGAGAATCCCAAAGGCATTCCTGCTCAACCTGTAAAGTAAATCTGAACAGATGCTGTATGGCAGCTCAGCGGGATTCAGACAATCACTTCCCCCAGAAATAAAGAAAATGATGACAATCACAGAACAGCTGGCAGGAGATGCCCGCTGAAGGCTGCGTAATTCCACATGAGGAGTGAGAGACGAACTTGTGCAGGGCCAGCATATAAGACTGATTTTACCCCATGCACAGATGTAAGACCTGGATAAAGGAGTGCTCTGAATCCTTTAGGACACTGAAGTTATTGCTTTGGAAGAAAAACTGCTCTGTCTGATGCACATCACTGGAAGGCTGCCAGAGATTGCTGTGTCCTCTCCACCACTTGGATAGCTTTCCAAGCTGCTCTTTCCCAAGCTTGGAGCATTCCATGGGGTTGTTGTGACCCAAGTGCAGGACCCAGTGCTTTTTGCCTTATTGGTTCTTGTACTGTTGGCCTCCGTCCATTGAACCAGCCTGACCAAATCCCTCTGAAGACCCTTCCTGCCCTCTGGTAGACCAACATTTCTACCCAACCTGGAGTCATCTGCAACTGACTGAGGGAGCATTTGATCCCCTTGTCCAGATTGTTGATAAAGATATCAAACAAAAATGCTGTCACTATGGAAATTGATGCATCATCAATAGCTAAGGCACAGTTTTGCTTGACTGAGTCTGGCAAATATCCTATTTCCATTTTATGAGATGTGCATCCCCAAAAACCTTTATAAAGGGGAGAACACTTACTGTGTTAGTGTTCTTCATTCCCTGGTACTAATCAGTTTTTTGCTGGTCTAGATTTGGGAAAAATTGGTTTGACTTGGAAGAGAGTGTTAGAATTTTTCTTTAATATTTTTTCCTCTCTCTTTCTCTCTCTCACTCTCTCTCTCTTTTTTTTTTCTTTGCTATGGAAACAACCCATCCTTATTCAAAATACTTAGATGGCACAATTTCCTATTAAGGTTCCCATTTTCTTGCCGTCTCTGTCATACTGTGCTAGTTACAGTTCCTCCACTGATCGCTGCCCCTGCCCTGCCCTAGGGATTTACCTTTCTTTATTTCAACAGAGTTAAAACTGACATTTCCCCCAATCGCTTGTTTTCAGTAGTGGGGCAGCAGGACAAGCAGAGTTCTCAGCCTCCCAGCCCTCAGGGGCTGTTCTGCTCCTCACCCCTCCCTGACAGTGAGGGGATGCCACAGTGGAAAACAGGGATTTTGGGTTTTGGAACTCAGCGGTCATCAGGATCTAGATTCTGCTTCATCCAGTATCTGTAAAACTTTTGGGTAAAAGATCTGCGCTTTTTTTCCCCTCTCCTACACCTCTTCCTATCGTTAATAATGTCACATTAAGATCTAACAAATCTGTTGGCCACAGACTCACGGATAGGTCTTGTGGTAAGTGGAGGGAAAGGAAGAAACATACTCAAAAGTTTTGAGGTAGACAGATCCTCAAGAGACAGGTCAGATTTATTAATTTTGGCAAACAGTTGTGCTGTGGTCTCCAGGGAAGTGCTTTCTTTAGGATGTGAGGCGTGGTCAGTGGGGTGTGCAGTGCATGGTGCTCCTCCTTTGTTTTAATCAGACACCAGAGACGACACAAGGAGTGCTTGGACTAAATTCTATAAATCTTGTTTCATTTCCCTGCAAAAACTGACAACCTCTTTGTCAAACTTCTGAAAAAAACAGGACATCAATGTTTGACAACTATTCTGAGTACTGAATTAATGCTAGTAATTATATTATCAGTTTATTTCTATTTATTATATTAAAAGCTCTCCATTATTCAAGACACACCTGTGCACATTATTTTCAGAGATATTTTCAGACTTGCTAAAGTTTTCTCAAGTACCTAACAGTAGGGGTATGCTTCCCTTTGCATTTTTGTTTCTACCTCGCAGCTGATGATTGATGGGGTTTTTTATCATCACATTGGAGTCAGAATCTGGGCTGATGAATGTTGATGGTGGTAACATTCTTGCCTCCCACTCAAGATTCTCAGCATGATTCTGATGCTGATAGCCCAGGACCTGTGACTCCTCTTTCACACCCGGCACTGTTTATCGGTGCATAATGGCTGCAGCAATTAACTTTGTTTTCACTGACTCTTCTCAGCTACTCTCCTGCTTTTAATGCAGATTAAAAATCTTTAAGAAGCCGATGTCTATATAGGTCTTTATGGATGTCTTCTTTCAAAGAAGACAGAAATACAGAAAAAAGCAGAAAAAGGCAGAAAAAAGCCAATTCATTGAGCAACAGTGAGACACTCTGAATGCTGCACACATTTTCTAGCAGTGACCCAAAGGTGTGCAAGAAGGGCTGCAGCTGGGAAGGAAGTCTGAGCTCTGAAACCAGAGGCTGCAGCAGAGTCACGGCCATGGGCAAGAGGACCACACGTGGTGCAGAAGGAACAATACAAGAGAACATCGACTGTGACACCAAGGCTGCACCTGGCTTTGACAGATGCTGCCAGTGTGGGCTTCACTGTGGCTTTTGTGGCACACGATACAGCAGCTTTCTTCTGGGCACCAGGGCCTCTACTCTGAGAAGAAAGGGAGTTGTCTTTGCTTTAAAGCTTGCTTGTGATTAATTTTAACTTAAGTCTTTTGAGAACTCTGTCTCCACACCGGGCTCAATGGCAGGTCCATGTCGTAGGTTATAAGATGATGTAAGTGATGATGCAATGATAACTGGACAGGTGAACAGGGCACACAGTGCAAAGAATTGCAGCAAAACCTCTGTGACCTCGTTCATTCAGAAATGAATGATGGCATGGTCAGAATGCTTGGGATCCTGAGTGCTTAACCAGAGAATCAATGAAATTATAAGTACAGCTAGTCTGATTTCCTCTGTCCTGACCTCTCCCAATCACCTTTTACTTCTTCAAAATCATGCCTGTTGTCTGTCCAGCTCTTTGCACTTCCCACGTGCTCTTATGTTTTGTTAAAAGGAAGAAAATAAATAAAACAGTTTTCCCCCATGAATTCATAAGATCAATTTTGCTGCATCAGCTTTGTGATAAGTTAGCTTCGGGAAACAACTGACAATATATTTCTCCTGCTCTATTTAGGGGAAAATCAGCTGTGTCTCTTAACTGAAATATTTTAAGCTTGTTTTTGTCGGGTAATAAAATTCCGTTGCTTTCTATATCTAGATTCCTTGTGATGTCTATTTCAAAGGCTGACATTTCTAATGCACTAACAGCCTGAGCAGTAAAGACCTCTTCAATTCCAAGTGTAAACTCATCCAGAGATGTTTTAAAGATCTAAGAAAAGGTCGTCAAGGATGCTGACATGATGATGTGGATCCTTCACACTAACGCTCTCCAAGAGGTTGTTTCAGCAGAGGAAAGAAGGGATTTGGTGTCAAAGTTCATTTAGCAAAGTCAATAGTCTTTACATCTCATGGATAGCGGTAGCTTACAGGCTGAAAGCAATCATGATGACAAAGCTTGAAAAAGCAGTGAATTACAATGAAAGACTGATAGATCTACAGTAATTTTCTACTTTTTCTGATCATCTGGAGTCCCAGGTTGGTGCCCTTTTCTGGAATTCTTCTGAAATCCTTTCTGGATTTCATTTTGTGCAGTCACACAAATGATTTGCTTTAGGGCTGGTTTTCATTTATCTATATTTATGTGAAACACCACCATTAATTTTTTAACTTCATCTTAATGCTAGCTGATGTCACCTGGCAGTTTTCAAAGTCTGCTGGCATTCTTGGCCCTATTGAAGGGTCTGTCTGTGTATTTCTTGCACTTTTTGCCTTCCTGAGATGCTGTTCAGGCACTGACTGTATTGTGGGTCTGTCTGTCCAAAGATCAGGTGTGGATCATAGACCTGACTGCAGAGCCACAGGAAGCACTGGGTTCTTGCTGTGGGAGCTTGGTGTCACAGGTGGGGTGTCAGCCCAGGTGTCCCCATGGCTCTGGGATGGCTGTCCCCCCATGGTCCTCCCATGACCTTCATCTTGTCACCTGTGCCCAATGGAACTGGTCCAGGATGTCATTGTCTGCATGCCAGGCCAGGTGACCATAGCACCTGCTCTGGGGTCTGTGGTGTGGTTGGGAGAGGGCACCCCTGACCCACACCATTGGCAGGTGGGTCTCTAAAGGCCTGTGGGCACTGGCCCTCTGCTCTCTGACGTAGGCAGGTGGCCACCAGCAAATCCCTGACATACTGTATTCTGTAGAAATCAAATGTTGCTTCCTCTCCTTTTTCTACTCTATTTTATAAGCATTTATGTATTTTATAAACATTTTCCAGAATGTATTGTCTCTGCCAGCTGTTATAAGTAAACTCTGCATTTTCCCTCAGCCTGTCCTGAGGCACATGTTGTTTCAATGCATTTGGCTCTCATCGAGACTTTATTTGCCAAGGCTGAAGATATGTTTGTGATTTTTAAAATTAATTCAAATTTTTATTTGTCTTCCAAAAAGGACCAAGATGATAAAAATCCTCCCAGTTCTGCATTCCTTGTAACAAATGCATGAAAAGCATGGATGTGGCAGCAATATTCCACCAGAGACCTTGGCCCTGGTGCCACTGTGGCTCCCTGTGCAGGGCCAGGTGGGCTGTGGCTGCATCCATTGGAGTGCACAGTCATCCACTCAAGGCATCTCTCTGTAAGGCAAGGGAAGGACCTTACACTGCTGCATTTTCAGGTTAATTGCACACTTGCAGCTTCATTGCTTACACAGATGTGCCCTAAGGACTGAATCCTTCTGCTTTTCCATGTTTGATGTTCCTGGAACAGCTGCCCTGTGGTTTGGTACCTGTGGTGTGGAGTCCCAGCTGTTTCCATGGCAGCTCCATCACACCAGCCTCATCTATCCTCAAAATCTTCAATGGTGTTTCCTAGGAATGAGTAACTGCATGTGACAATCTTGCTGGTGTTTTTGTATCAGTTCCCTCAAAGAAAACACAGAGACAATGTGCAATTGTCTATTGTTCAGTTGTCAAAGCTCTGTGATTATTTTCTCCACAAACCAAAGGGAGCCCAGCACTAACTTGTTGCTTTTTTAAACTTCCAGTGGACAATTTGGATCTTTGCTACAGAAACTGAATGAAGCAGAGCATTTTTCTGGGGCTGCTGAACAGAAGTGAGTGCTCTCAGAAATGTTTGAATTCTGCACACCAGGAAGGAATGTTGAAGGGCAGTGCACAAACTCTGCCAGGCAAATTCCAGTTTGCAAAAGCAAGTTAAGCCCTCAGAGACCTGCTTCAGAGATGCACCCCACAGATCCTATTGTACTGGAAATTGCTTGAACCATGGGCTGAAAAATCTGAAGATCTTTCATCCAAGATCTTGGTTTGTCACTATGAGTGTGACAAAGAATAACAGCCCCCCAAATGATTATTACTTTGAAATTTTGCTGGTTTTGTTTTTGTTGATTTTTTAAAACTTCTTTTCAGATGTTTCTGTTAAAGTCAATGCTCAAATAGAGCAGGTGGACAGAGGCAAACCTGCCCCTCTGTGCAGCAGTGGTGAGGCCACATCTGGAGAATCGTGCCTAGAGCTGGGCTCCCCTGCCCAGGAGAGACATGGACAGACTGGAGAGAGCCCAGCCAAGGGCTCTGGAAAACCACTGCTGCTGAGAGAGCTGGGATTGTCCAGCCTGGCAGAGAGGAGGGTCTGGGGGGACCTGATTGTGGCCTTTCAATATGAAAGGGGACCCATAAGAAAGACTTTTTAGCAGGGCCTGTTATGATCACACTGACAGAGGGCAGGGCTAGGTGTGCTATTAGGAAGAAATTCTTCCTTGTGAAGATGTGGAGGCACTGAGGTTTCCCAGAGCAGCTGTGGCTGCCCCTGGATCCCTGGAAGT
The DNA here is from genome assembly GCA_018697195.1 of Certhia americana. Classification (NCBI taxonomy): domain Eukaryota; kingdom Metazoa; phylum Chordata; class Aves; order Passeriformes; family Certhiidae; genus Certhia; species Certhia americana. The sequence continues at coordinate 52,053 of JAGMWU010000093.1, read as the reverse complement.
GTTGGACATTGGGACTGGAGCAGCCTGGGGCAGTGGGAGGTGTCCCTGCCATGGCAGGGGTGGGATTTAAGGTCCCTTCTAACCCAAACCACTCCATGATTTTGTGATTCCACACACCATCCCAGTGTGACAAACCCTTTGTGGTGCAGACCTGTGGAACAATCTCACCCCTCTGAGTGGAGTGGAGCAGCTCTGTCAAAGCTTAGCTGGCACATTATCCTGTCCAGGGCTCCCCAGGTCATCACAACAAATAACAACATGTGGAGCTGTTTACAGGTTGAGGTATTTGTTTTTACTGCTGTCATGTTATTTTCTAATTTCCTTTAAAACACCAACAGTAAAGGGGGAAAGCACTTTTCCATCAGTCTGTCTAGAGAGTACAGAAAATACTTTAATTAAAACTTCTGCAGCTCTATCTTATCTTTTCCTTTCTGAAGGATTTGATCATTAATTTTATATTTCAGCATGATGTGAAATATTTAGTTCATGCTCTTCAATTCCAGTTCAACTTCCCATACAAAAGAATGAGTTTGAGCACAGCAAAGACCAGGTACATAGACACAAATCCAGTAGTGCTCCTAGCAGCCTTCCCCTGCCCAGGGCCCAGATCAATAGGGCTGAGGCCTTGGAAGGTTTCAGGTGGTCGGTGCTGCTCTGTGTGCCATTCCCTTAATTACAGGAGACACTTGGCCTCAGTGCATGGATTGTGCAAATACGAATTCAGGCTTGATGCTCTGAGCAAGTGCCTGGGGATTTCTAAAGGCTGGGAGGAAAAGACATGAGAAAGAAGAAATGCAATAACTGCTGTTCACACAGTGAAGCTCCTCCCCTGTGTCGGGATTTTTCCAAGGCAGCATGAAGGTCACAGCAATGTGAAGGGATGGCAAAAGTTAAGGGAAGGTGTGACCTCCATACTGGGGCCACTTGCTTACACTTTGCTGAGGTTCTGTTGGCTTCACCTTAGAGCTGTGCTGGATGAAAACCAGGCATGAAAGAAGTCAAGAGCTGTCAGCAGGTGCATTTAATTTAGTTTTAATGACTGTGCATATGATTGGTTAAAAAGTAGGAGTTAGGAGAAATTCTGGCTGTTTCCAGAGGTATAAAGGCAGGTACTGCATGGTTCCATATGAAACCATTCAAATGTGTGACATGGCTATTGATTCCTTGGTACCATCTGTAAGAAAAATTATGGAGGAAGACATAAAGGTTGCTTTTCCCAGCTAAAGACATTACACAAATATTTGTAGCACACATAAATGGAATATATTGTAAGTTCTGAATTCAAGGTGCTTGTGGAAAATATAATTCCAAGAACAAAATAACAGCTTGTATTACCCATAGCCCAGCATCTGCAATTGCATAAATAAACTTGACCTGAAGAACAAAAGCCCAGAGGCTCAGGATAGAGGAGTGCACACCATTAGCTGCCCCACATCCTTATGTGCATGTGCCAGAAGGTGGAATAAACAGAAGGTGGAATGAAGACACAGCTGTCTGGGCATGTGTGGGTTTCTCTCAAACAGATGGCAGATCTTAAAGGTAACACTTTCCCTGAATTCTGCCTCTCAGTGTTAGGAATGGAAACACTAATTTTGTGAGTAGATGCTTATCATGTGATTGAAATACTTACTCATGATGAACAGATTTTGTACATGAAGGAAAGGTGAGGCTGTGTATAAATTTTTCAGGCTCAGTTTCTAAACTAGCAAAGAAAAGTGCATTTTTGTGAGCCAATAAAAATAGTAAAAATAGTAAAAAGCTTGCTATGTGAGACATCACTATGTCTTCCACAGAACTGGTGTTGCACTGTGCATGTTTCACAGGGCAGTGCCTGGTGGCTCCCTCTGGCTCAGTCCCCATTACTGACCTGAAGGGTTCATTCTGTGAACTGCAGAGCTCCACCATCATCTGCAGGACATGTCCTCTCCTGGGTGAGGCTTAGGAGAGAGCTGATGGGATTCAGATTGTTCCCAGTGTCTCATGGCTCTCCTTCCATGGGTGATCTGTGGTGATGTGAGGAGAGAGGTCCCCAGCAGATGGGGAGGACCCCCTGACAAGCCAGACTGCCCCCTCTTTGGCCAGGGAAATGACACTGTGTCAGTGGTGATTTACCCTTGCCTGTAAATGTAGAAAGGAAAACAAAGGGAAAAAAGTGACACCTGACAGTTCTGGTTCAGATCAATTTAGTCTCAGCTTCTATACCTACAACATAAAATTTACTTTTTTTACATGTGATCGATGCTCTCAGAGGCAGGGAGTGCTGAGTGATCTACAGAGCTGGGGCAACTTTTACCCCTGGCTGGTTTGTTTTGAGGGGTTTTGTATAAAGATACACAAATGAAAAATCCCAAACTGAGCTAAATCTCCGTGGGTGCCACCTGTAAGGTGTGTGTGCTGGGCAGGCTCGGTGAGGGCTGGGGTCTGTTCAGACACTGCTGTCTGGCCAGAGGAGCGTGAGGTGGCATCAGCCAAAGGGGAAATTCCTTCCCAGGGCTGGCTGGAGGTGGCGGAGCAGCACTGTTGGCAGGGAGTGCTGGGACCCCGGGGAGGAAGATTCCTCTTCCAGAGCTCAGAGGGACTGGCTCTGCCCCAGACTGCCACCCTGTAGCTCAAAAAATCCTCATCGAAACCCAAATCCAAACCACACAACCACTTCACACAACTGCACATAAACTGCATAGAAACTGCATATGAAAAATTTAATCTGGTCCCTATAACCCCTGAAGCAAAATAATTTACAGGGCTTTTAAAAATCATGAGCTCCTTAAAGCAGGAAGCTCCTCTGTTAAGGCTGCTCTGACTGTGTGGAAGAAGGCAGCTTATTCCCAGATCCCACTCACTTGTGGATTAGTAGGTCCTTGCAAAACAGGTTAATAAGCGGCTTTCTGGGGAGCCCGATTTATTCCATATGGATTCACAAATAGTCTATAGTTTAGACAAGGCTATAAATGAGAAGACTAAACCTATGGAAGGGAAACTCAGAAAGTCATGATCAAAGGGTTTATCTGATAATTTGCACTCGTTCAGCACAAATGCATTCAGGCTTTTAGAGTCCTTAATAATGAACACATTAACACATGACTGTTTCTGACATTAGTATGTTAATTTTCTATCTTCGGTAATACATAGAAGCTATCAAAATAAAAGCAGAAAATCAGATGCAGAAAATGGGAAGATCTTTCCTAGTCCTGTTGCTTTTCGTGTAAATCTAAAATTGAGGGCTTGAAGTGATGGAGAGATCATTTATAGGACTTTTCTTTTTTTTTCCTCCATGGTATAGAAATATCATGGATCAAAGACCAACTTGAAAAAAGTCGAATAAAGGCATATTAAGCCTTCAATTCAACTTGGATTTCAAATTCCAGTGATTAATGTAGTATTTTGGAAATAACCTTTTTCTGCTCTGAAGCTCAGTTTTTTGATTAATGCGATGTTATGAATTTTCTTTAGTATTCTAGGAATATTGAAGGAAATGCAGGTGTTTTGAAAACAACATAAACGCCATAGGTCTGTGGGAAAAGCCTTGTTCTTTAAGAGAATTGATTGCTAAATGTTAGAGTCCCCTAGGGACCTGGGTGTTACATCAAGGCCATCAATCACACTGGTCTGCATAAGAAATACCCTTCCCTTTGTACTCACGGAAGGTGTGAATGGACTATTTTCATTTAGATTTGTCTCAAGTGTGCTGTCCTGGTCCTGACATCATCCCGGCACCCTGCCTGCCCCAGGGATGCCGATGGTGGCAGCAGGAGCGCAGTGCCATGGTGAAACCAGCGCGTTTCTGGTGCCAGCGGGAGCAGAACAGCGCTGGAGCAGCTGGGTGAGAGATGCTGGAGATGTAAGGACGTGCCGGGAGCTCTGCTGCTTCTCGCCTCCCCCGCCCGGGGCTGTGCCCATGGTGCTGTGTGGCATGTGCTGTGAGTCTGCATCCCATGTGCCAGCTGTGCCAGCCTGTCCGTGTCCTACGGAGCAGCTGCAGGAGGGGTGGCCATGGCAAGGATGGGTGAAAACTCCTCAAGCCCCTCCAGACGAGCCCTCTGCTCGGCCTGGCAGATTATGGCATTCCCTGACTCTGTGCTCCATAAATCAGCAACAGTACTCCATAAAGCACCAACAGTAACTGCACCTGCACACATCAGGTAGGTCTCATTCCATTTGCTCCTTGTGTTTCATTCCATCTGCTCCTCCCAGGATACTGCACAATGCCAACGATTTTTATATTGAGACAGTTTCCTGCCCTGAACTGCTGCAGGGTGCTGCTGTTTCAGGAAGGTCTCTGCACTGCTCCCCCTTGCAATGCAGCACTGAGAATTAGCAATTTTGCTCCCAAACTCTGGAAAGTAGTAACCATTCTTTGAATTTCTTTCTTTCATTCCAGCACAGGCCATCCCATCTCCCTTAGCTGGCTCCCTGCCTTCTTTGTTTTCTGTATAGGGTTCAACCTTCTTTGCTTCTTGTTTCCACAGGTGGCTGGTAATTGACAGAGGAAAGAACGGCTGAGCCTGCAGCAATGCCTTTACAACTGGTTTTTCTTTTTGGCAATTGGCACAGCCTTGTCATGGATGCTGGTATGAGAAGTGCTGGATGAAACATGGATTTTGGATATGTAAGAGCATGAGATCAAAGAAGAGGGAACATGGTGCCAGGGGTTGTCAATGTTCCCTCTTTGGCAAGTCCAAGCTACTCACAGTGCTTGGGAACACCAGGAAGCCTGGGTCAGGCTCCACTGGTTCTTTGCACCACCTGCCTGGGAACAGGCATGTGCTCTTACTGTGGGAAAGCTGAAGTGATGCCGTAGCAGTGTTAAAACCAACCCGACCCTCAACAACAATAATCACAAAAATCCCAAACCCCGCAAGTCCTGTTGCACCATCTACAGTTCAGTAACAGGTTTGCTAAGTGCTGTCCACGTTGTCAGTGTGCTGTACTGAGTGTTGTAGGTTTGGCTGAGGTCCTTGGTCCTTTTCCTTTTCATGATTATTCTGACCACATACCACTTAGTGTTTTTTGTTCCACATCTGATCTCCCTCCCAACTGAGAAGCCTTGGTTACCACTGCCTTCTGGAGCATTTTGACCTGATGGCTATCTGAACAGCACACCTGGTAGCTGAAGGAAAATGAGCTGTGCCTTCCTCAAGCAGGGCAGGTTGATATGCTTTGGGCTGCAGCCAACGTTGTATTCAGCATGCTTCTGTTGTGACACAGGCAGCTTGAAGAAAGACAGCCTTGGTCTTAGTGGTAAAAAACCCTCTAAATATTTTGCTTGAGTAAGATTTCAGGACCAGGAGCATTGGTTCTGCTTTGTTTCCTGAAAGTTCAATGTGTTACTTGGTTAAGACCAGGGTAAGAGGGAGTATGAATTGTGTTTCTTGGGTCTTGGTTTTGGAAAGTCACTGCCTTCCTTTCAAATCTGACCCACCCATCCTGTAGCACTTGGCACCCAGTTCTCGTTGCTGTCACCTGCAGCGGTTTGTGAGAGGCTCCTGGAGGTGTGTGTGGCACAGGCTGTGTGCTGGTGCCATGTGTGCCACTGCTGGGTCACAGGGATGTGAAGGCAGGGGAGAAAGTGATGCCAGTCCCAGGGGATGCAGTGACTCAAATCTGCCCAGTATCCTGGGAAGAACTTGTTTCACCTGTGAGTTCAGGTTTGTGCCAATTCCTCACACTGTATATTAATGTGCAGGTTTCTAAACTACTTCAGCTGTACTTCTGTCTGTGCTCTCCAGTTTGCTTTAAGTGTACAGAAACACGTGCATTGTTAACCTCGGGTGCATTGCAGTTGTCAGGACTCTTGTTTCCAGCTGAGCTGTCTGTGCTGGCAGACCTTGAGGAGGCCACAGCCTGGGGACAGGCTGCTGTCCTTGCTGAAGAACTGCCATTTCAAAGAGAAGCTTGAACACAGCATTGACCCGTAACTGTTTAAAGCATGAGAATCAGTAAGGAGCCAAAAATACCTTTATTTGCAAAACTGACCCTTCTGAAAATTCACCTCCTCTCTTGTGCTGGTTTCCTTCTCCCTGTGCCCAGCTGCAAAGGAGTTTCTACTTATATGGTCCTGTCCTTGAGTAACTGTATCAGACACTTTAATTAACTTTCTGGAATCTTTGGAACTTTGTGGATTCATGTCCCATGTATAAATCACACACTTCTGCAAATACTTGTTTAAGAACATTGTTTCTACAATTATTTTTGGAGATAATTGGAAGTGTCTTTCCCGGACATTTGAAGTGATCCTTGCAATGCCCAAACCCCATAATGTATAGCACACCTGTGACTAGCAAAGTGTTGCTGAAATACTCATATGAATGGGGTTATAGAGCAAGGCTTCCTAGTATGTTCAGTGAGACTGAAGGAGAAAATTGTTGCTTTGGCTTTTAAGGCAGTTCACATAAGCCCTTAAAAGGACCAGAAAATTAAGATTAATGAAGTGAAGGTAAAACTTCCTTGAAGTATTTTCTGACCAAAATCCAGCCTTTTTTTTTTTTTTTTTTAAAAATTTTGTGCAAGAATGGGCTTTAGCTGACCTCTTCCTCTCTATCTTGAAGTGTACTGGGGATGTGTTCCTGTGTGTGTCTGCTCTCATTTGTTTGGCTGCCTCTGAATGTACTGCTGCTCACGTGGCTTGGGAGGCATCATTTGTTTGTGAAATTGTACAACTGGCCAACATTGGGCAAAAGGGGGCTGCTTATTGTCTGGTGGAAATGTTGACTTCATGAAAGTTACAGCAGGGGTTAGACGAGTCCATTACCTTTGCTGGACAATTTTTTTTTTTTCCTTTATCACACACAAACTTTTCTGAGATGCGTAAGAAACCATGGAATTGGAGAAAAGATAAACTTGTTTTCAATTTATCAGCAGTGTGTGTGAGACCCAGTGTCCAGCATGGGCATCCCCTTGCTCTGGCATGGACCCCAGGGCCTGCAAGGGGGTCTCTGCTCTGGCTCCTGGAGCACCTCCTGCCCCTCCTGCAGAGACCTGGGGAGCTGCAGGGAAGTTCCCCTCACATATTCTCACTCCTCTCTGCGGCTGCCATGGCACTGGAGTGTTTTTCCTTTTTAACCCTGTCATTCACCATTGCTGATGGGCTCAGTCCTGGCCAGCTGTGGGTCTCTCTTGGAGCCTCTGGTATTGTCTCCATCGGACATGGGGGGACCTTCTGGCAGCTTTTCACTGCAGCCACCCCTGTAGCCCCCCCACTGCCAAAACCTTGTCATGCAATCCCCATACAGTAGTTAAAAGAATTTCATTTAAAATTATTTGGCAATTTCATTGGTGATAATAGGATTATGAAATTAATTTGAATTTGTGGGGAGAAGGGAACATAAGGAATCAATTTAAACTTTTCTGTTGAATGTAAACCTTGACAAATCTCCATTACAAGTTTTCAGTAGCTCTGCCACGTATTGGATAATCAAATTAGGAATCTTAAATTACATACTTTTGTAAAAATAATGTGTATAAATATGGAAGAGATTTTGGGTATCTTTAAGGTACTAGTGAAAAATATATTGGTTTGTTTTATCACTGCAATACCTGAAAACATAGAGGTACCCTTAATTTGAGCTCAGTGATCTGTTGTGTTCTCTGGGCTGGGTTTAATTGATACAGCACATCACCTACATGCCTCTCTTGCTCAGGAACTGTCTGTTTGAGATTCCTCCAATTCTGTACCCAAGCACTCTGAAGTGAGTGTGTAGGGACAGACCCCTTCCAGTAGGGAATCACAGTCATATTCATTTCAGAGGGCTTTTCCTCAATTATACATCATGGAGAAGCCCGTGGACTGCAGCCCTCAAACCTACCAGCCTGCAGAGCAGTCCAGTCTGATGCTGGACTTGCTTTAAATGACACTGGGGAAGTGGAGAGTGGGACAGAGAGGCTGATGCTAGAAGTGTGGCATTCACTCCCAGAGAAAAACCCTAATTTCATTCAGTTATGCTTTTGTGTTGATACACTCAGGGAAAAGGTGAAAATCAAACAATCTTTGTCCCAAACATGTCCAGTGTCACACTAATGGTGCTGCAGCTGTATTTCAGTCAGAGGTAACTGCAAGAGATTTGCCCAGTATCAGCTGCTGCTGCAATGACAAACCCAGGGCTCCATGTGCCTTTTGTGTGTTTTATTGAGCTGTCCCACACACCAATGGAACTCTGTAAATGTGCTGGGCTTGAGAAAACTCTTACACTTTGTTTATAAACCCACTGACTTGAGAGCAGTAGCTGTCTTGCACTGATGTGTCCTCTAGAGCAAATGTTTCTGTGAAGGTGTTATGGTACTCCTGTTCCCTTTATATGGGAATTGCACTTCCTCTTTTTTGGTATTTGTCTTGAATATTTCACACCTGAGAACACAAATGCAGCAAAAAACCTCTAATTGATGGATTCCTTGGGCAGCACTGCAAGGGCTTTTGGCATGGGGATGTTTTCATTCTAGGGCATTAATCTTGCAGAGTACTTGGCTTTTGGAAGCTCATGTGGAACATATACCACCAAAATGGATTTTACTTCTCTGACATAATAAAAGTAATGTGAAAATCGTGGAAAAAAATGTTTCTACACTTCTAAATGGATTTAAAAAAAATAAAAATTCTATTTTAGAATAGTATCCAGAGGAATTCCTCTGGTGCTCTGAGAGATGGCACCTTGTCTTTCAGTTATTCTGCTCTGAATTGGAACACAAAACATTTCTTAAAGACATTACAGCTGGGATTACCTGACTGATATGACTATGTTATTGGAGAGACTCACAAGAGTTTTTATTTTTTTAATACTTATTCTACCTGTATCTCCACAGAAGTACAAAGACTTAATGATCACGGACATGTAAACACATTTTTCATTTGCATCCCATCATTTTAGCAACCAGCAGTATAATTGCTCAGTTAAACACCGAGTCTGTGGAAAATAAATGCCACATTGGTATTTCCATACCTGAATGTCTGTTTTAAAGGAACTGACCTTTTGGTATCCAACCTTTACAAAGTGGTACTTTGTAGTACCACTTATGCGCTACTTATTTCATCACTTTTGCTTCCTTCTTAGATAGAATTAAAATATCCCCTTTTAGTTTTATTTCTGGAGAGAAAAGATTTGAATTTTAAGGTTATAACTGCTAGACTTAGTACTGCAGTAACTGAAGGTTGTTTTGGTAGCACCAGGCAGTAGTGCTGAGCTTGGTTTAACACCACATCAGTCCCCCCATTCTGGGGCCAGAAGCCTTTGTCACAGCACCTTGCTGGAAGGAGATGTATCTGATTGAGGGGAGCATGGCAATGAAAAACCCCATGAAACATCTCTCCTGCCACTTTCTGTGCTCCCAGGGCCAGGTCTGTGGAGGTGGGGACTGCATCCTCTTGGAGTGGGAGAGTGGGTCCCCTGAATGGGGTACTGGGTGGCCTTTACTGGATTCTGAGGGGGCAATTTCCTGTGTCCCTCTGCCCTTTCCTGCCATTCTCTGCCCAGCAGCCGATCTCCTGAGGGTAGAGCCCCTTTGACTTCAAGACCTCGATTCCTTCCCAGCCTCTGGCCAAAATCAGTGAATGGGTGCAGGAGCTACTAGGAGCACAGACTGCAGCAGAAAAAATGTTGGATCTCAATTTCCCACCCATTGAAGTATGATTCTGCTGCTCGGCTTGCTACAAATTTACCTGGGGGTTGTGGTGTCCTGCCCAGCATGTGGTTCTGCCCCCCTGTGACTCTCCTGCTCCCCTGTGACCCTCCCATAGCGATTGCTTGTCTGCATGGTGACAATAAGATGCTCCTTCTGTTCCCATGACTGAATTTCCTAGTAGGGGCACCACCAGCCCAGGTGTCTCAATGGGAGCAGGTGACTCCTTTAACATCCCCACGGTGTAAATGAGGCATCAGGAACAGGACAGGTGGTACCTGTGAAGGATTCTGCTTTCAGAGGAGGATGTCATTGCTGCTCAAAGGTTTCTAGATCTTGAGAGCTCACACCATGGGTGCAGGATCCAGCTGAAAACAGGCACTGTCCATTGAGTCTGGCTGGCCATGACATCTCTGCTTTCTCTGCAGGACAAAAGTGACCTTTGGGCCCACTGCGAGAGCAGCACCCCCCTTTGTTGGCACAGCCTCAGCGGAGCTGTGGGATGATCTGGCGCTGCCGGTTGTGATGGGAAAGCAGAGGCTGCTCTGCCCCTCCTGTGCTGTGCAGGGGCAGGTCTGTGCCCCCTCCCCTGCACCTGAGCCACAGCGGCCACCGGGCTGCTGCCAAGGCAGGCTCCGTCCTCCCTGCGGGGCGGATGGGAATCTCCGCCGGACACCCGAGGGCCAGGGAAGCGTCAGCAGATGGCACTCGTGGCATGTGGCAGGTGACATTTCGCACAGTTTCTGTCGCGCACTTGGCGTGGCCCTGCGGACACCCTCGGGCTCTGCGGCTCGGATGTGAGGATGAGGGATCCGACATTCCCGATGGAGCTTCTGCCTCTGCCCGGGGGCTGTGGGTGCTGGAGAGAGGGGCTGGGTGCTCACGCACCAGGGCGTGCAGCTAATTGCTGTCTCGGAGAGTTTCCAAAGAGCTCACGCTGGGATTTCTTTACTCAGCAAGGAGATCCATCCATGCCGAATGTCACTGGAGAGGTGAGTCTGTTCTAGAGTGAGGTCAGCTCAGCTTCTGCACAAGGTGCAGCCTGCATCCACCATCTGTGACCCCATCCCTGTCCGTAGCTGTAACCCAACCCACACAGGACAGACCCATGCTCCAGCAGAGCTGCAGGGCTAATTCAGCATAACTCAAACACTCCCAACCTCCAATAAATCAAGTGTGAAAACCCTATTTCCATTTTTTGGACTGGGGATATGTTTTCCCAGTCTGTGCAGGCACAGCCAGTGTAAGCTGTAGGGAAAAGGACAGCTCTGTCACAGTGCAGGAGTGGGGAGTTGGAGCAGTGGGGAGCTGGGTTTTCCCACACTTGGGATCTGGTGAGGTCTCACAGAGGGTGCCAAAAGAGCTGATCAATGCAACTGGGAGCTATTTTCCATCACCCCTGAAAAATATGGGTGATTAAGAGAGGACTGTGGAGTCCCCATCCCTGAAGATTTCTGGGTGGACAAAGCCCTGTCTCACCTGATTGAAAGCTTTGGTGTCAGCAGCAGGTGTTCCCTCCAGCGAGGGTTTTTATGGCCTGTTAAAGCAACAATGACCCCGTGTAATATCCTAAGGAAATGAGAACTGGTAGATCTTCATGGACTGAAACTACAGGTATATGCTATCTTATATTCCGTGTTTGATCCATATCTTCTTTATGGAGTTCACTTGGAGTTCACTTTGTGTAATAAACGATTTCTAGATTTTGTTACAAAACATTAAATGTCCAAAATATATATTTTACTGTGAGAATTCCTGTTTTGTTATTCCTGGAACAGACATCAGGGAGGTCACCAATATTAAATATTTAGTGATGAATAAATGAGTTGTTTCGAAACATTTAAGGTTCATGGAAAACACTTATGTAATAACCCAAAATTTAATACACATACATACAATTTTTCAGGTGCTGCACTCCCATACTCCCTGCTCCACAATAGCAATAGGGTGCATGTATAACTCAACTCTGCTGAAATATGTGTGAGACTCCTGAGAACCTTCTACAACTAACACCTCAGAAGACAATTGCTAATCCTCTGGAAATAGGCTTTACCTAAAATTACAGAATTATTAGAAGACTACAATCCTATGTGTAAGCAGAGGTATCTGTCTTGCACTTTGTAGATTAGTGCAACCTTTTATAAGTCAACTGTTAGTACCCCATTGAAATATTTACTGTTTTGCTCACATACTTCAGAGAATTTGTGACTTTTGTGGGCTCAGTGTTTTTCCTCCACGGCTTGTGGAGGGCACAGCAGTGCAGATCTGCTGCTGTAACCATGGTTTACTGAAATTAAAGCCCTGAACTGCTGTATGACTTGTGCAGAAATCCTATGGCAGATCCTGTGGCTGACTCGGGCACAGCGATTCCATGGATGGCTATGGGATGCACCTCTTCTGTCTGCACAAAACACCCTCATCATGGAGCTGTATTTGTGTCCCTGGATTTCTGTGTGCATTGTTATCCATGCTTTCACTTGTAAATAGAACAGCCAAGTCCTGATGGACAAGGATCAGGTGCTTATGGGGTGTTGCCTGTTTGTAGCCTATAGCTGCACTGAAGAACACATCCCTCTCCTCCTCCAGACCTCACAGTGCTGAGGGTCACCTCAGGGGGCTACACCACCGCCCTCAGCCAGGATTCTGGACAGGACTGCGGGTGTCCCAGGGTCCTGCTCCCCATGTCCCCACCTGCGTGTCTGGGGATCTCTGCCCACCCTGACGCCAGGCAGTGAGACCTGCCTGACCCACATGCTGCCCATGCAGTGGGGCAATGCAGCCCTGGACACCTCGGAAATGTCCCTATTCTGGCATTGTACCAAATGGGGATTCTTTCAAACCGAGGTTTGTTTCTTTTTCCAAACACTGTGAGATAATCAAGGGGAATCAAAATATTAATTCTTGCCTCTTTTTTTTCTCCAAAAGAACCTTTCTTTTTAGAAATTGATTTTAGAAATTAAAGGAGATCCTTGCCTGGAAACATTTCTTTCCTGTGCATTTGAACATTTTGTAAGGATTCAATTTTGTCAGCAGCTTCAATGGCATCTTATAACTAATTTCCTTGGTATGAAACGAACATTTAAAAATCACAGCTTAGAGGCTCAAAATGGTTCTGTGTATTGGTCTTTTGGTATCCTTCCCACAGATGCAGGACAATAACAAATTTGTGGATTGAGGCACTCATGGACTATAGTAACAGACACAACATAGTGCAGCAGAGGTGCTGTCACATACCTGATGCCACTGAAGATAAATAATGGAATGGTTCACTGTTACTGCAATTTGAGACACATGAAATTAGGGGAGAACAAACCTGTTCACTGGCTTCTCAATCCATGGTGACCTGTGATAAGCACTGTAAGGATGCCAGATGCAGTGGGTTCAGATACAGCCCTTGAGCAGCTGGAGGGCCCAGCCCCCAGGATCCCGGAGCAGTGGCTTCACTGCACAGGGGGAGGATGCAGGAGAGAGTTGTGGACTGGCAGTGGGAGGCAGGATGTGCTCCTTCTCCCCTGGCATGCTGAGTGCTGGGTGTGCAGGGGGAGGCAGATGCCCTCCCACTCCCACAGCCTGCTGGCTGCTGGCGCTGGGGGTGGAAGGCCACTTTGACAGCAGAGCCTGGAGATTCCTTCCTGTTTGATCTGTACCAGGAATGGTGGTAATGTTAGAAACAGTTTCAGTAATTGATTTTAATGTACATAAAATCAAGACTATTTTGAGAATAGAAATAAGAGCCTCTCTGTTTGTAATTCCACTCCCATGAGTGCCTTTCTGCTTATAATTATTTACTATTTGTGTGGAATTATTGATAGTAGCCTTAGTGTTTAGAACGTACAAATAATATCTCCACTGGGGAAAAAGAACTGTCTTTCCTGACACATAAATACCTACTTTGTCTACTTTTGAACTGAGGAGAAGTACATTAGGAACTGTTAAACAGTCTTTAACATCTAATGGGAAATTCTGGTTTGACTTTCAGTATAACTGTCTCACTGGTCCCTTTGTCCAGGGCACAGGAAGGGTTATGCCATGCATCCCCACCCAACAGCACATGAGAGCTGTGTTAGTCTTCTGGGAGTACATTTGCATATTTTGTGAGCTCCAGCTGTGAAGCATCACTCAGCCTTGCTCAGGGAGGATTTACAGGTACCAGCACCATGGAAGTGGCTATAGGCAATGAGCAAGTTTCCATAAAACAGTTTTCTGCTATTGTCTGTTAATTTAAACTGCAATATTAAATGAAGAAATCTCTTGGTAAATTCGTTTACTAGTTCATCCAGAATAAAGAAATATGTCATTGATTAATTTGCCTGGAAAGATAATCACCGAGACTCTTCAACTGGAGCAGGCAGCTTGGACAGCATCCTTAAAGTTTATGGTCTATCAAGTGAGAAGATGAGAGCCTGTGTAGCTTCAGTGGCTGTCAGCATCTCTCTGCTGATGTTGTGCAGGAAGAGGTACCAAAGGAATATTGATTTCCTTTGAAAACACTTCGTAGCCCTCCCCAGCTTCCTACAGGCTTCACCTGTTACCTGCCACCTCTCTGCAGTTCATGTGGCTGTTGCAGGATGAATAAACAATTCCATTTCCTCAAAATTGTTTGGAAAAGCTGGCCTATGTGGTGTGTACATCTAAAACAGGCTGTCTGGCTGCTCCCTCAGTGCCTTTGGAGAATGCTGGATAGTCTGGAGAAAGGAGCTGAACCAGGGCTGGAGTCACGGAGTTTTGTTCCAGACAGAAAAACCTGGGCACTGCTGGGGCTGTCTGCTGTATGCCAAGGAGTAAAACATCATATGACATTAGATGAGCCTTGGTTTTGAATTTAGAGGAGGTATTTCAGTTCAGTTCTTACTCCAAAGCTGAGGGATGAAAACATGACATCTGAAAATGCAGAAAATCCCACAGAAGTAGCGCCAAGCCAGCACAGTGTAAAATGAAATAAAATACTACACACACCAGGAACAGCAAGCAGCCCCCAGGCTGGGTACAGCCCAGCAAGCAGCCTGGCCTGGGCCCTGCACTGGGATCCCAGTGACTGGGGATGGACAGCAGCCACCTGGGGACCCGGACAGCTGGTTCTGTGAGGGATCCCCAGCCCCTGTGGGGTTTATTCTCTCACTATCCACTGATTACTGCTAAAACTAGTGGCTTGGTCTCCCACTACCTGATACTTTTGTTCCCTCTTACATGTACTTTTGTCTCAACTGAAGCTCATCAGCTTGCATGAAAAATTAAGAACAGACTCCTGGGCTCTGACGTCTGAAGAGACTTGAGACTCTCAGAAAAGATCAAAGATGTACAAGTCCTTTCGACTAAGTAAAATCCAATGGACATTGCCTAAAATCCTATAAAACCTTTGAGGTGGAAAATGCAACTTCTGCAGTCTCTTTTCTCTGTCACACAGATCAGAATGGACACACCAGGTCTGGTTTTGCCAGTTCCTCTTGGGCAGACTCGGCTGCCCTGACTTGGTCTCTTCAGTTCACATTCCTGCTCTGCACTAATCCAGTCTGCTTTTTAAATCTCCATTTCTGATCACCAAAATGCAAAAGGTTAACTCTGCATATTATTTTCAAATACTACTACTACTACTACTACTACTACTACTACTACTACTACTACTA
>JAGMWU010000093.1:0-36813 GCA_018697195.1 Certhia americana | reverse complement strand
TACTACTACTACTACTACTACTACTACTACTACTACTACTACTACTACTACTACTACTACTTATTATTATTATTATTATTATTATTATTATTAAAATCTTGTTTAAACAAAAAACACTGAAAAAATGCATTTTGAAAACCCCACATTTGTTCATTCTCTGTAATGTACTTTTCCACAAGAGTTAAAAGGTTTTTAATTATCTTCTTCAGTGTCCACTGCTCAATTGTTTTTCTCAAGGCCACAAACCACTTTGCACATGGAGAGAGGAAAGTGCAGCTTGTTCTCTAAACCTACACTCTGTTTCTGCCTTTCTGGGAAAACTCAGGCCAGCTGCATGTTTTGGAAAACAACAGCAGGTTTCCAGGAATATTCCAGTGAGCACACTCTCACAGCAAAGCCAAGCCTGCAGACTGGGGCTGGGATCAGCAGGAGCTCTGGTGGGATGGAGTACAACTCTTCAAAGCCCCAGTGCCTCTTGGCATGCCATGGCAAGCCCCCCCTGGGGTTTGGGCTCCTGTGGGGGCCACAGTTCAGCAGCACCTGCTGAGGGTGGGCAGCGAGGTCCTGCTGCCCCTCGGATGCTCCCCTGTGGTGGTCTGGCTAGGATGAGCTTAGGTGCAGGAAATCCACTGCTGAGAAGTGAACTCTAGGACACTTTTAGCAGAAGTGATGGTGCAGTTCTGGTGTGGTATGAAAAGATTTGGAAATGGGTCTGGTTGAGGGCTGGAGGAGCCAAGCCCTTTGTGAGGAGCTGTAGCTGTGTGGGCAGTGGGAGTTGGGCTCTGCTGTCTCTGCCCCAGCAGCTGCTGAACTGCAGCTCCCAGGGCCAGGACATTCAGTGTCACAGCCCTGCTGCCCTGATCCAGGAGTCCTGCTCAGGATCTACCCCTGGGAACAGCAGTTCTGCTCTTACACACTGCCCCAGTCCATCATACTTTTCACCTGGTTATTCTCTTCCCTCATTACCTGACCAGAACCTCTCATTTCTAGCTGGAGTACTATTCTTGAGGCTAAGTATCAAATCCATCTGCCTTTACAGATGTATCTCTAGGCCAGCTGCACCCTGGGTCTTCCCTTGTCAGATATTCCCTGCTGTCACTGCTCCTGGGCTCTCCTTACCCCACCAAGAGAGAAAAGATGAACCCCCGCCAACTGGATTTGATCTCTCCAGAAGAAAGAACCTCTTCAAGCTCTTACCATGTAAAGCACAATGTAAAAACATTTCAGAATTGCACAGTAGCTCAGTCTAATGACAGCCTTTTTTCCTTAAAGATAAATGTTGCCATTAATCAGAGGTTCTCCTTCTTTGCTTCAATAAGCCAAGCTCATTCCAAGAACAAAAGGACTGTCACTGGAATAGCCCAGCTTTTCAATTTCAGACCATCTGCATCTTACAGAAAAAAAATGAAATCTTCAGTGCACACAAATATTGTGCAGAACTAAATGATACAGGCCATTTCACTTTCCTTCATGGTTTTCTAACTTGTTGGCTTTTAAGTAATGAATAGTCCAACATCAAAAGCCCCGCTCAAATAAGACAAACAAACACTTAAAGCACACATTACACACGGCATTCCCAGCCATGTGTAAAGGTTGTATTCTAAATAGAGAGGGAGATTGTTGAATTCTTTGTCTATACCAGAGCACAAAGCATCAGTGGTGTGAGATGTTCAAGCACGGATCAGGTGTCAATGGGGGAGCATCTTTATTTGATAACCAAACCCAGGAGAGATTGTGCTGACAGGCTTTTACAACCCACGGTAACCTTTCAGCCCTTTCCTGCTTTTTTTCCCCTCAATACTATTCAGCCACCCTGGAGACAGGCAGGCAGTCTCTTCTATGTCACAATTTTTGGTACTTCATCTCCTATAGCTCTATCTTCTCCTTAATCTCCCCTTACAGGTCTGTCTTTCAAACAGGTCTTTTGGAGGATCCTTTTTGTCTCCTTGTCAGCTTTTTGGGGTGCAGTGTCCCTAGTCCAACCTTTTCCCCTCAGTCCTGTGAAATCACTTTTTAGTCACTGCCCTGGAACCCGTGTTTCTGTCACATGAAGCATAAGCTGCTTGTCACCATGCAGAGGGCTCCTGGCACCCTGTCCCCACCCTGTCTGTCACTGCCTTGTTAGTGAGATCTGAGTTCCCATCTCGGATGGCTCCTGAGAGCAGCCGGCACGCCACTGCCGACTTTTCAAACTAACTTGTAACTACTGCACTCAGCTTAGGGTGTCTGTTCAGCCAGACTCTGAAAGCACCTTCATTATCTGTCTCTGAATCTGCCTGAGTGCCTTTTTCTGCCTCACAGCATTAAAGAATCATAGGATAATCTGGGCTGGAAGTTCCCAAGGCAGTGGTTTGTGTTGGAACTGGAGTCCCTTTCCTCTCCAGCACAGGACAGTTCCCAGAGGCACATCCATCCCTGCTGCCGTGGCAGAGCTGATGTTTCTGCTTCCCTGGGTGTCCCGCAGGTGTTCATTGCTATCCGCACTTGGCATCAGCTCTCCAGCTGCTATCAAAATACGAATGAGTCAGCCAAGTGCTTTCTAGGAACTCCCCTTCTTTATTCTTACTTCTTAACACAGCTGAATTGTGAGTTTGGTTATGTTTTAGTGTCTGAATTTGCAGTGAAACACTGTTAAGCTGTCCGAAGTGGAAGGGGTTTGTATTTAGAGTTTACTTTGGAATGTATTCCTTTACTTTATCTTTGTCCTACTTAGCACCTCGTTGGATGTCAGCTTTACTTGATTCCTCTGAGGTTTGAAACATGACCAGGTACTGTGGGGTGCTTTTCTTGGAACTATTGTCCTACAAAAAAAATTATTGCAAACATTAATTACACAGTAGTTCCCACAAACTCCGGGTTTGCAGCGTGATGTCTTTTCTCAAGATACCACAACTGATTTTTTTAAAAAACCAGAACTTGTATCGATGTGGAGTAGTTTGTCCTACTCATATCAGCTGTTTTCATGCCTCTGAGTCAGACTGTGTCCATGCCAAGCCATTAGAACTTTTCTGTTGTGTTTCTTCACCCAAAGAACCAACCTTCCTGTACCACTCCAGAACTTCAGGTATCCGTAGCCTGATGTCCCTGCTCTTGGCAGAAAGGCACAACTGTTCCCAGGTTCCTGCTGTAAGGAAAATTAATCCACGATACCAGAGATTTATGTCCAAAAAGGAGACAGAGGAGACCTGTAACTTTATTTGAATAAAGGGAGAAGCCGTGAGCATTTCCCAGTGGGGTCTGTAAAATAGCTGGATGAGGCAGCCTCTTTTCTATCCTAGTTTCCTGGCTGTATTTCCCTCTGTCTCTCCCCACTGACTGAGGTACTTGAGAGGTACAGACTTCCCGAATCACCAAAGTCCCTTTTTCTTTGTATTTCTGTTATTTTTCTCTAAGTCCAGCAATTTAGCATGGCTTCGGGTTAGCAACAATCTGTGCTAATTAGTGAAATTCCTCTGGAACTTACGGTTCCTCCCATTGCTTCTTTCATCTATCAGTATCTGTCTTTATCTACAAGAAAGCCCACAGTTGGTCAAGTCACGTCCTGCTCATTCCTTTCGTTGCCTGCCTGCACTCCCTCCCCTGCCTGTCAGGCATCTGTCCCATTGCCTGACCCTATCATTGATTCAGCTGCTGTTCTCAGGGGACAAACATTCATTTCTGGCCACTTCTCATCCTTTCACCTTCTGACGTTCCAGTCCCCATTGCAAAATTCCCACTCACTCTATTTTTTCTAGCCCTCTGTAAAAGTACCCAGAATCTTCCTCTCTTTCCCTTTCTTTTCTAGGTATTAGTTTCATTTTTATGTGCTATGTTCAAGCCCTGGAGAAAAGTCCTGAAGGATGCAGCTTTCCCGGGAGGTATCCGTTATCCTACTAAATGTGCCCTGCAGTTCTGAGCCCTTTGCGTGCCTCCCTTATTTTGTGGCATCCTCACATGCATGACTCCCTTAGCACCGACCTGATGGTTCGAGTTCTCACACTGCACCAACCTCCTCTGCTCTGTGCCAGGAGGCAGCTGGCATTGTCAGTCCTTGTGAGTTTTATTTAAAGTTAGTCCTCTTCTCTTTTGGCTTCTAACTGGTCACTGATCGCTGTGATTGATGGAACCTCCATAAAAGGTTCTGGAAATGGCACACAAGTCCCTGGGCAGCCCCATCCATCAGGACAGTGTCGAGATAATCACTTGTTTGTCTCCTGCTCAGAGGGCTCCCAGCAGAGCTCATTATGAACTCTTTCACAGGGAGGTGCAGTGTCCCATCTGGCACTGATGGTGACGAGAAAGGTGACAAGACCAGCACTGGTTTAAAATCTAAAGTGTCTCTGCAGCGTTGCTGTCGAGGTTTTCTTACTCTGCTTGGGGTTTGCTCGGGGTTTGCTCAGAGGACACTGCACCCCGAGTGCTGCCCTCAGTGCTCCGTACTGCCAGCCCCTTCCTTGCTCCTACCTTCAGGAGAAAGGGGTTTCTAGTGTCACTGGGGTGGGATGGCTGTAGGTCCTGCAGTGGGATGAGTTCTTGCAGATGGCAAGAGGCTGTGTCAATTAGTGCAATTAGTGCAATTAGTGCAATTATTAGGGTCTGCAGAGGTATGGGCTGACAAGGCACAGGAGCAGAGGCTGGAGTGACTGCTACGATCTGCTCTAATCACAGAGGAGAAAAGAGAAATAACGCTTGGTGAATAAAATAGAACAAGCTCAGAAGGGTTCACAATATTCTCCGAAACGAGATAAAAACCAAATGAGATTAGATGTTGATACAAAAAAAAAAAAAAAAAAAAAAAAAGTATTTTTATTTAACAGTAAGAGCAGCAAAGAGAAAGAGAGAGAAAAAAAGGAAAGATGAAATAGAAAAAGAGGTGCATGGGGGGGGACAGAAAAAGGGATGGAGACAGATTAATTAGAACTTTATAACCCATCTGTGGGTCCCAAAGACGTCTTGCTGCTTCCTAACATCTGATCTTCCTGATGGTGAGGGTCCATATAGAATCCAATGGTGAATGTTGGTTTGGGCAGGTGGGAATGCCCAGTGCCTCCCCTGAGGGGACAGGGGTGACACTGCCCCTTATGAGGCTGGGGACCTGTTGCACCATGTTTCATTGTGCAGGGCTCTGGTGCAGGGTCTGGGGTCCCTTTGGGGGGGCTGTGAAGGCCATAATGCCCCTCTGCTGCCCCTCATGTGCATGTCCCCTGGATGTGGCTTTCTGGGGTGGGGGCCCCGCAGCTGGGCGGGCGGGCACAGGGAGGATGGGCACCCACAGCCTCTGACCAGAGGCTCATTTTGGCTCCTCCCTGGGCTGGGGGAACGTGTGCACCCGGCAGCAGGTGACCCTGGGGCTATGGCCTCCACCCAAAGCTGCTGGGGTGGGCCCTGCCCTGGAGATGCTCCTCCAGATGCTGTGAACAATAGTGTCACATTTCTTATCTCTATCAACTTGCAATCCAGGGCCTCAGTCAGGAGGCCCATTGGGGTGCAGTGGTCTTTTTCATGGTTTTTGTTATACAATTTTGCTGTAATAGGCAAAACTACTTCATAAAAATGTTTGAGTCATAACCTTCAGTGTCTGACAGACTGAACCAGTGGATGGGCACAGTCTGGCAGAGAGGGTCTGTCCAGCCCCACAGCTGACCCTCATGGGCAGAGTGGTGAGCCTGCCACGATGGACAGGAAGGGTAGAAGTTGTCTGTATTCCATGGTGTAATCTCCTGTGATCCACCACTTTGTGCTCAGGGTGTTTATGGTTAAAGAGATTGATGGAATTTCCTTCTGAGAATTTGTTCTAGCAATTTCCCAGTTATCTGTATTTTTGGTCCCTGTAACAATCCATCTCAGCAAAAAGCCCCATTTATTTACACATTTCATTTCTTGCTTCAGAATTCTATCTGGTATTTTTATTTCCCAGCTCTTACACTAAAGAAAAAACAAGGAGGTGATTTGTTTTCTCCACACCAGCTATTTCTTCCAGACCTCCAGCACTTCCTGGCACACATTTTCCTCTTTGCCAGTTTGAGGAGTCCTGCTGCATTTACACAGTATTTAGTGTTATTCTCTGTTCCGCTTTTTGAACCACAGATTAATTAAGGTTGAAAAAGATGTCCGGAGTCTCTGATTCAGCTGCCTGCTCCAAGCATGGATACTGTCACAGTCAGGCTGCTGTACTGCCCTATTCCACCAGTGGAATAAAGCAGTCCCTGCTTTGGTTTCCCAGGGCTGTGGCAGGCTGTGCTGGGGACACGGATGGAGCCAGGACAAACCATAGTCGTTGTTCACAGGTTTCCCCTCACCCACAGAACAATTCTCTCCCCTCAGGAAGCTCTCAGGTTCCTTAGGCACAACCTGCCTCCAGTGTACCTGGAGTGCTTGTACTCCAGTGCTGGCTGTCCCCAGCCAGGCCTGGCTGCCAGCAGGGTTTGCTCCATCACCACACTGGGACCCGAGATGGATCTGTCCCAGCTCTGGTCTCTGAGTGTCCCTCCCATGGAATGGGAGGGCTGGGTTAGGGTAACCCTGATGCTTTGCCTTTGCTCAGGCACTGGGACTGCCCTGCCTGCTGGCACCTCCCGGCAGAGCTGGGGTACCTCTGGCTGCTTCCCATCACACGTGGAATTGCAGTGTTCCCTTGGACAATTGGTGGCAGGGAGCTTTCTTTTCAGCAACTGAAGACCACTGAGTAGACATGTTCTTTTTGGTATTATAACTCACATGATCATTCCTGAATGGCAACAATTAGTTTTCACAGCTCATCAGTGTCTCTGTACACCCCAGATTTTTTTCCTGCATGTCCATCATTTTAATGCTCATTTTCATGAAATTTCACCTGGTTGCCTGATGGTGTTTCCTGGGCTTCTGTCTTTCATGACTTCCCTGGAGACTGCTGTGGCCATCATTCACTTCTGCCCACCTGAACACATGTGGTGTCCTTTATCCTGCCAGGATGGCTCCCTGTTGGGTCTGAGGTGGTCAGGAGCAGAGGGGACACACAGTGACAGCCCAGCTGCCACCAGGTAGGGCTGGGGAGATGTCTGCTGCTGCCAAAGGTTTGGGGTGTAGGGGAGGAAGAATTCCTTCATGGCAGCTTTTGGTATCTGCAGCACTACCCTCAGTGGGTGATGAAACCATCGAGAAACCCTTCACTAGTCCGGTTGGGTACAAATAAATGCTAGTGCAGAATTTAATTGAGGCATGGCCCTACCAGGACCATGGTGATCTGCTCAGAACTGAGAGGGAAGACATCTGTCTGTCTGCCACAGAGATCTGAGGCACTGAGAGCTGATCGAGGGCTAAACGCTGGCAGAATAAACACTGATATTTGTTACAACAGTTTTACACCTCCAGAAGTGCTCATTGTCCTGAGAGTCCTTGAGAACTGCTGTTACTCATGTCAGAGACAACAGCCTGACCCACTGTCAGCAAACCTGAGTGGGACAAATCAACTGTGGCTGGGGGGAGCTGCTGTGCTGTGCAGGTGGAAACGGGGACATTGCCTGGCCATGGCATATTCCTGTTAATCACTCACATAAATTAAGTATGACAGTCAGTGAGTAACTCCCCAGTTTTAGACAGGGAAGCTTTAGGGAATTTACCTCGCTTCAGAAGGACATGCTGGGTTTTCAGCTGGAAGTAAAGAAGAACCACACAAAGTCTATCAAGCAGAGCAGTGTGTCCTGTGGTACGGGGAAGGTTTGAACCCTTACTCTTGTATGGGAATATTAGAATCACAGGATGGTTTGGGTCTAAAGGGACCTTTAGGGGGCCATCTCATCTCAACCCTGCCATGAGCAGTGGCACCTTTCACCAGACCAGGCTGGTCCAAACCCAATCCAAGCTGAGATTGGTGTTTCTAGAAATGGGACCTCTCTGGTGCCAGCGTTAAGAACTCATAAGCATTTTGTGCTCAAGGCTTTTCCTCTGTTCTCTTTCCTTGTGACAGCACTGCATGTCATTTAACAGGACAGGATAATAAAGACTCACTGCAGCCCCCTGAAATTGCCTGCCAAGTGCCGTGGGCAGTGGGACCAGCAGTGTACCTGCCATCTCAGGTACCCAGAGATGACAGCCCACAGCAGGACAGAGCTGTGCTCAGGGGATGCTGTGGGAAGCTGTGGGGGCAGGAGCTGACACTCAAACCCATGGTGTTTGTGCCAGAGATAGAGCTGAAACCTGCAGAAATAGTGTGGGTACAAGCCCCAGGCTTTGTCTGCCAGGGCATTAGCAGCCCAGCAAGGGGAGGGGAGCAGAGGGCAGCAGGTGAGGCAGCCTTGCTCCACAGCACCTGAGAGGGGCTTTGGCAGCTTCAGGTGCTCCAGGGGTTTCGATTTCTGCTGTATCCAATGTGGCTGATGGCTTATCTGTCCCACAAGATGCAGCTTTCTGCCTGGATTTGTGACCATTTGTGACCTGTCCTGCCCTGCCCGTGCAGTGCCCAGAGACCAGAGGCTGTGTGGGGCTGCTGGGCTCACCCTGGGCTCACCAGGCTGCTCCTGCCTTCCAAGAGCACCAAACCATTCCATTTTCTCCTGTTATTTGAGAGAGAAAAACGTCTTTGATGCAGGGTGTTTGCAGGACTGATCTTGATCTACTGATGTCTCATTCTTCTTGATTCTCTGTTTCCACTCTTTGTCTTGATAATATGATGCTTTCTGTTTCCTTTCTGCAGTGCTGGTGAGCAGAAAATTCTTCCCAGGCTGGTGCTTCCCACCTCAGGTATGTCCTTCAACAGCTGCAACATCTGCCTGGGACATCCTGTGGCATCCAGGAACATTTTCACCTTGGCGAATCCACTGATAATCATAATTCTCATCATGGCATCATGATGATGGCAATAATAGCTATGATGAGAACCTGCTTTTTAATCAAAGCTTTTGATTTTTGTTGCTGTTGTTTTTTGTTATTCTATAGAAAGTAGATAGTCATAAAAAAACACATGATGAAAAGGAATTTGAGTTAAACTAAAAAGGAATGTAGCTTTTCCTGCCTGACTTTAAAAAAAAAAAAAAAAAAAGTGTGAATATAAAGAAACAATTCAAAAGTATGATAAAAAAAGCATTCTGGAAAAATTATCTGTGCTTTGTAATGGGGCCGTGGGGTTTGGGGGAACCATGTGTGTCAGACATGGTCAGCCCTGGGCTTGTGGGGCCAGGTATGTGATTGTAAAACATTTCTTGTAAACCTGGTAGCTTCAGATAAATGTGTTTTATTCACCCAATCTTTGTGCAAGGCTGAATAAATTACACCAGCCCTATCTGTCTAAGGTGGCCACAGTAGTGGCTTTTGCAAATTGTTTAATTTAAAAACTTCTGGGCTATTTGTTCAAATGGTTTCACTCTGCCAGCCAGGGTTCCCCAGTGCTACCAGTTAGTGGCAGGGGCTGGACAGAAGTGCAGGGAAAAATTCTGGCCTGAAGGGCAGAGAGAAGGCAATAAATAAAACTGAAATTTCTGAACGTTATTTTATGCTACTAATTTTAGCTGAGTTAGTACTTGAAATTTCCTGTGAAGCTTTGATAAACTTCTGCTTCAGCAGCTTTCCCAGTTATCACCTGTGTATGTTTCTTAGCTGATTGTGCCATATAAATGATGAAAAACCTGAAGAAGATAGAAAAAAGTGCAAAATACATATCTCCCAAGATATTTAAAGGAATTATGTAAAACCTAACCAAAACATAATTAAAAAATATTTTTAGATTTCTTTGTAGCAGTAAAAATCCCTTCTTCTTAAATTGTTCTGTTGTTTGTTTTGGAGTGTTTTTTGTTTGTTTAATGAATGTGCCTGGTGGCAGGGGAAACTCACAGTCACTGCTGAGGGGAAGGGGATTGGTTTTTCCAGGCCAGAGTGATGGTGAGTGCTTCATGACTCTCCCTGTTCCAGTGCAGGGTAGGCAGGGTGCAAGTGAAGAGGCTGTGGCATCTGGGGGGCTCAGCAATGTGGCTCTTGGGACCAGGAGCATCAGGGAAGAGCTGGTGGAGGGCTCAGGGTAGAGAAGCAGTTAAACAATAATAACAGTGTTATTTCTGTTTATACATGTTCACTGATGGTAACTCCCCCCTCAGATGCCATGCCTGGTTCTTATCAAGTTCTCTCTGGGTTGTGACATTCTATTTGGAGTGTCAGTACTTTTCTGGGGTTTGTTTTATCCATATTTGTCTCTAAGCTCTGTAACCCTATGCCAGAGCTGTCTATATGACCTATTTTTGTGAAGCAGTGCTCAGCTGTGGGACAGAAAAAAGAGGACCAGGGAGATCCGAGGAGCAATGAAGGACTCAGAGCTCAGGGTGGGCAGGGCCTGGCCCGTGCTCCCCCAGGGCCAGGGGACAACCAGCTCATGGCCCAGGTGCCAGCAGGTGCTGGGCTGCACCTCCCACTCGACCCTTAAAATGTGCAGAGCAGTTTGGAGAAAAAGGAGCAATGTTTGGCCATCGACACAAGCAGCAGTCAATCTTCTCCAACAGCCTTGTGAATAATGGGCACAAATCCCAGTCCAGCAAGGAAAATATAAAATGCACCAACAGAATCAAATCCTTAAATGATTATTGGAGCCATAATGAAAAAAAATCCTTCCTCACCATTTTGCACACCTGATTAGAATTCCATCAGTGGTAAGCAGCTTTCCACAGCTGTTCTCACCAGCTCGTTCCCTGGCTGTATCCATTTGCATCAAGGTTTTATGATCTGCTCTTTCAGTCATATTCACATGTTCTCCAAGGGCTTTTGGCCAAGTTGGTTGATCATTTCTGTTAACTTCCTTTTAGCCTGGACAATCCCAGCTCCTGTCTTGTTGTGCCTTACTCAGACACCTGTTCCTCCTGGTGCAAGTGACAGCACTTGTCGTGGGCAGGGCCTAAGCTGGTGAACAAGCCATGTGAAAATAATATTCTCTTTAGCCACTGGAATTATTAATAGCAGCTTTGCTTTTATTTCTTGGGACATTTAACATTCAAGGATTTAATGATTTGGTCAATTGAGAGAATTAAGCTTTTAGCTTATGGTGGACTTCCAGCTCTACTCCCCAGCTGGAAAGGGGTGATGCTCTCATTTTCTTTCCAAGACCTGACAATGTTTAGTATTTTGGTAGAAGCTGAATTTCTGGAACTGTTGCTGATGCCCTGCAGCAGCCTGAATGCTTGAAGGAGCTGCTCACATGACTGTGACTGAACAGACAGGCCACATTCAAGTCACCAACTTGGCAGGTGCTGCTGCTGACCCTGGGAAGGGGCTAGTGGCTCAGTGGGCTGAGACCTGCAGCTTTCCTCTGGCTCAGCCTTGCTGCTGCCTTTTTGGGATGTGCTTCTTTGGTACAGCAGATCCAGCCACCCTCTGGTCCTGGGGTCCTCACTCCATCAGCTCCCAGCTGGCCCCACTTGTGCAGCCACATGGAGAACAACCAGAATTGCTTCACCTTCATTCCAAACACAGCTGGTGCATCAGCCATGATTTATCTCTGCGTGTTTCTCCCATTTAACATAATGCAGAAGATGGGCACAAACACTGATGTTGGAGATGTTAACGATCACCAAAATTCTGTGCTACTTCTCTGCTGTATAAACTTGGGGTATTTGGTGGAATTGCAATTGTGGAGCAATTGGATTGTTGCAATCCTTGCATGGAAAATGAGAGCAACATCAATATCACCAAAGCTCCAAGAGTTGATCTATTTACAAGCAAACACTCTTCATAAAGGTTGGAAGAAAATATTGGTGATGTGCATGCCACATATTGTCATCGTAAAACCAAAATAGTACAACAGTGCATTCATTACAATCTATTACTTTTTGTAGCTCAGATGTTATGTGGAGACAAAACAGGGGAAGAGCTTTGTCACAGCCCAGGCCCACAGGACTTCACCCTTCCCTCTGTCCCTCCTGTCTCCATGTCCCACATGGACAGACTGCATGGAAACATGCACTCTTTTATCCAATAACTCATTCAAGAGCCTCAGCTCTGTGAGAATCCCACCAACACTCCTTCTGATTCTCTGGTATCAGCTTTGGGATGTGAGGTTGCTCCTTCACACATTCCTGCCTGACAGTGCGCAGTTCATCTCCCAGACAGAGGGTTGTGTGGAGTTATGGAAGCATGAAATACACACAGCTGAGAACAGGGGAAGGCTTGGTGGAAGGGACAGAACTACCTACCTTACAGGTGTGCTGACAGTGGGTGCAGCTGTGATACTGAGCATGGAAAGTCTGCACACAAGGTGATTTTGTTTGTTGTTCTCCAGCACAATTTGAGGCTGAAAAAAAGTGAGCCATTTGGAAAAATATCCAGTGCCAAATCAAATAGGGCTGTCCAGAAGCAGAGCTGCTGTACAGTGTGTGCTGTGCCTTGTGGTGCTGACATGGGCACTGGGCCCCTGAGCTGCCCCTTGCCAGGGTCATGCCAGGCACATGCTGGCACAGGCCAGGACAGCTGGTTCACTTGGCTTTGCTTGTGATGCCACTCAGACCTAGACCAGAAAATGACAAAATGGAAAGAAATTCTCTGTGGACCACTGTGGCTTTGATGCATGAATTTTTTCAGTCTCATTTCTGCCTACAGTAAGTGTTGGATCCAAACCACACCTGGCTCCTCTTGGCATGGAAGCTGTTTTCTGCTTTTCTCACCTGAAACTGTTGTTCTTGTGCTCTGGTTTTGCCCTGTGAACGATTTTCACCCAGCTGTTCACACCAGCACTCAACTCCCCTTGCTGCTCTCCCTGTGTCTTTATGGCTGTCCCTGATGGCTGCACCTCCTTGCTAGCTCCCAGGGGAAAATTCCACAGCTCCAGGGACCACAGGGACCTTTCCTGTGAACAGGGTGCCTGGTGCTGGCAGTGCTAGGGGCCTGGCTGGTGTGGCTGTGCCAGCTGAGGACACCTCTCCTGGCAGTGGCATTTTATCATCCGTTGGGGCTGGGGACTGTCCCCTTGCCTGCAGCTCTTTGGGCTCCTGGAAGGAGGGGCAGATCCAGGTGATGGCTTGTTCAAAGTTGATGGCAGGTGTCTGCTGTGGGGCAGGTTTCAACTTAGGCAGCACAAATTTGGTACCCTGTAAACCCTACCAAGTAATGCTAAACTTGATTCATAATTGAAACATAATTCTATGCCTAAATTCTATATGAAGGTTGATTATATGTTTTTAACTAGATAACTATTTAACTTACAGATTACATGAGCAGGTGTTGGGTGAGGGCTGATGTATGCCACCCTCTCTTTCCATCTCGAAGCTCCCCTAGGAAAGGTCTAATCACAGGCTCTGTTATGTATCCACTTTGTTCTGGATATTTGTGATGGCAAGGGGTACAAAGGGAAAATAATTCAAGTAATGAGTGAACTGCAAGAAAGTATGAAGCATGAGCATTGCAGTGGGGGAAGGCTTTACAATAAACTGCTCCGAAGTACGTGAAAGCAAAGGAAATATTGCTGTCATTGCAGCAGAAATAGTTGTATAGTTTTAAAGTCAATCCCTTTAACTGTACAAACTGTTAAATGAAAGGTTGTGTTTAACAAGTTGAAACACGTCGCAAATTCTTGAAAGAAATGGGTTTGCTGAGACTGTGACACATATTAAATAGCTGGAAGGCTGCCTGATGTGTGTTTGAAAGGAAGATCCTGTGTCTTTCTGTAATTAATTTCATCTCAAGTGTGATATGTGCATGCCTAACACATCATAAGAGAATGTGCAGATGTAGATGGTTCATAGCACTATCATTAACTCCACCTCTGTTGACAATCAGCTCATGGAAATCAGTTGCCAAATCCCAGCTGGATCCTGCAATACAGAGTTTGAACCCTTCTCAAGAGAGAAGAAGTGCTGCATTCCTGGAAAGTGGAAGTCAAAACTCATGTGATTTGGATGGCCTCATTTCCTCTACAGCTAATTACACCTGGTTTGCTTCTGCTCCACATAAGCAACATCTTTTAAACTTCAAGTAAAAAAAGGAAAAATACTTCCCTGTACTTGGGAGCAGGTGGCATCTCTCTCACTTGAAGTCAGCACTTGGTGACCTTTGTTCCATGAAGGTTTTGATGGTGAACTGGCTCTTGGTAATGCACAGGAAATGGTATTTTGAAGAGCTGGAGTTTACCATGGAAGTGATAACACCTGCAGGCACACTGGAGAGGACAGGGGAAGTACCACAGCATCCCACAGCAACTACATCCTTATATCAACTACTCCTTCCATCCCCATCTCTCAGAGCAGAGCCTGGAACAGCCTCTCAGAGGGGCAGTGATCCAAGTGATCAGCTCTGGGGCTGTCTGTTCTCCAAGAGCCAGTGCCTGAGAAGGACAGATGTGGCAGCTTTCAGATGTTTACAAATAACCTGAGAAATAAAGCATACAGGTGTTGAGCAAGTTTGTGCACTCACAACTGAGCACTTTAAGCAGCTTCAGCTTAGACTGGTTTGTCCAAGACTGGATACAGTTGGGGTGCAGGATGCAGCTGGAAACAGAAAGAGAATTGATGGGCTGTGTCTGGGAACTCTTTCTCTTGAGATGGAGATGCTAGATTTACCAGGAATTAGTGTCCTCAGCAGCACATTCCTAAATCTGAGGAGGTTCACTGAGGTTTACAATTGCAATGAAATGGGGCTGTGCTCAGCCCTGATGCCCTGACAGATGCCTGCTGAGCTGGGGCAGGGGGGTGGGGGCATATGGGGGGATGAAGCCACTTCATGGTGGGGGAGCTGGAACAACACTTGGAGCCATCCACTGCTGGTGGGTGGCTGTGACCCTCTGGGACCTGCTGTCCCCAGGAGCTGCAGGTGGTGCTTGTCTGCTGGGCTCTTGCCTTCCCCTCTGCTGTCAGCAGCTGGGGCCTGAGCTGGGGGAACAGAGCTCCCTGGGGGTCAGGGCTCTTCCCCCACCCCTTGTTTACCCTCCCAGAGAACTGGCCCAGACTCCGACCAGGAATCTTGCACTGATTATCAAACCTTGCATCTCTTAATCAGCAGACCCTGATTAATAATCAGGAGACCTGAATAGAAA
This sequence comes from Certhia americana, assembly GCA_018697195.1. Lineage (NCBI taxonomy): Eukaryota > Metazoa > Chordata > Aves > Passeriformes > Certhiidae > Certhia > Certhia americana. Next base: position 21,857 of record JAGMWU010000093.1, on the reverse strand, counting down.
AAGCCAAGGGCCTCTTTGCTTCCTCTCCTTGCTGAATCCACCTGCCCTCTGGGGCCAGTGTCTCCAGAGCTGGCTGGGACACTGGCCCAGGCTGCAGGGTGGGACTGTGTCAGCCCTGTGGAAGGAGGATGCTCTCCCTGAGGAAGCTCTCTGACAGCTCTCCTGATTTACCTTTCAGTTTGCCTCAGGCAGGACAAAGCACAGCAAATCAATTCTGCAGGCAGCAATCAGGAACTGCTATTAATAGGACTGATTCTCACTGACCTGGAAATACTGCTGATGCTGCCCAGGGATGCAGTTCTTATTCCACACTCCCTAAACAAGCCTTGTTTTTGATGGAGACTGTTCAGAGTAGCACCTGGGATTTGCTGTCAGAAACCTTTCTCTAAGCAAACCCAGGCTGAGACATTGCTGCTGGTTTGCAGGGTGTGTGACTGCTCCCTCCAGGGACTCCCCTCCACTGGGAAACAACATTGCAGTGAGCAATGACATTCAGTGTCATTACACTCTCATGAATGGAGAGGTCTGCAGGCTCCCATGGAATAACATTTCTGATCAGGAATGAGACCATAAAGGAAGGTTCTCATTTCAAAGGGCTTTAACCTGGTTACCTTAGGCTCACAGTTTCTTTGGTGACTAAAATAGAGCTGAAGGAAGGCTCTTGTCAAGTCTTAGACCCAGCCTGGTTCTAAAATGCTCTCAAGCTTGAGAAGTATCTCATTGGTTTAAAGGAAAAAACACAAGTGGAACTGGGAGATGAACAGTAATTCCTTTGGTTGGTTTAAACTTGTGCTGAGGTTCCTTCTGCCTGAAACTCTGAATTACCAATTTAGGTTTAATTCTGGCAGTTGATTTTTTAAAATAATCATAATTGTTCAGACCATGCGCAGTGCAGGCTCAGTTCAGCTCCCTGAGAAGCTTTTTGTACAAACCATTCATGGAGGAACACTGAAGGTTTGCATTTCCCAGCTGAATACCCTGCACAGAGCAGTTGTGAGCTACCTCAGGTGATCCCAGCACCCACGGAATGGGCACAAGGCCAATTACTGGTCAGGCCCTGCATGATGGAAATTGGAAGGATTCACTGAACATTTTCCCCAGGGTCCAGGAGCCATTGTTCCTGTGCAGACGCATTTATTTCTGAATTACTGTTCCCAGGAACTGACCCAGTACTCACTTGAAGGTATGAAAAACACATCTTCTCTGTGCTGTGAGAAATGTCAACTTCTCCTTTTCCCATTCACCTTGAGTAATGCTGGTATCAGTCACTGTCTACCAGTGCTATTTTGACACGCTTCAAAGATAACGGAAGTTTCTTCCCCTGTTCATAAAATCCCAGTGTCCCCAACACTCTGGGTCATGCGCAGGAAGGGAAGGGAAGCAGAGCTTGTGTCTGGAGAGGACAGCAAGCCCTGGCCAAGGGCAGGGGTGGGCAGCTCCTGCAGAGCAGCTCCAGCTCCCCAGAGCTGGGGAGATCAGGGGTGGGGAGGCTTCAGTGGCTCCCTGCTACCCAGCACAGCCTTTGGACACACCTGAAGAGAGGGCAGGGAACTCCCAAATCCGCTCAGAGCTGGCTTCACTTTCTGACTGCAAGACTCCAGCATGTTTGGCTTGGCCACAGAAGAGTCAATTGTTATACAAGGTTAAAGACTTCTCTCAAAATAGTATTTCTTTATCAATGACCAGAAAGCAAAGGGAGGAAACTGGAAGAACAGTGGGAGGAGTGAGATGATCCCCTCAAAAAATCAGGGTGGTGTCCCAGGGGCCTTCAAAGGTGTGGGAGATGAGCTCAGCTTTTCCTTCCCTATCACCTTCTGATACATTTGGGGGAGTGAAGGGTAACCAAACTGGGTGTGCTTTAGGTGGTGGTAGCCCCTGTGCAAGAGATGTTCCCCTTGGCAAACTACCTTGTCACATCTTCCACAGAGAGGAACAAAGAGAATCTGAGCCACATGACTCCTGTGGAAGGGACATGTTTCCTTGGCAAACCCTGCACTGCCTCTGTACAAGCTGTCCTCAGCATGAGGAGCTGCATCCTGTCTCACTGGGATGCACAAAGCCTCCCCTGCAGCAGGAGCCCATCCTTCCTGCCAGCTCCGTGGCTGCTGTCCCTGTCCTGGCTCCTGACATCCCTGGGGTGATGCCCAGCTGTCAGCAGCAGCCCCTTGGCCACGGGGGTTCCTCTGCCTCATGCTCCAGCCCTTCTTCCCTCCAGCTGAAGCTGAGCCCTCCTCACCAGCCTCAGCTCTCCACAGAGCCCCATGTGCTGCTGGCCCTGGGCAGGGACAGGAGAGATGACAGGGTCTTTCCCCACCCCTCCCTGCTGTCCCTTTCCTGCAAATCTTGCCTTTTCCACTGCAACACAGACAGAAAAATTCCTCCTCTGCTCTCCCCCTCCCCACACCTCCATGTTCCCTCTCTGATCCTTCACTTTGTTCTTGCTCCTTCTCTGCCCCTTTGCTCCTCACACTTGTCTAGGTTTTGCATTACATAGCATGATTGAATCCCCCTTCTTTTAGAAAAAAATCTCATACCTGATCCCATTCAGCTTCCCAGCAATAGCTCATCCTGTTTTCATCTGGAAAATTATTTAACATGCTGTACAGGCTGTCTTTTATCTGTTTTGTTTCTAGACAGTCACCAAACACTTTTGGCCTTAGCACTGACCTTCTCCCAAAAGGGCAGTGTGAGGACAGGAACCCACGCGTGCCCCAGGCTGTCAGGTGGACAGTACACAACTCCCACTGGCCCATCCTTCCAGTATATTCATTAATTAGTAATAACTTGCACCTGTTCCAGCACTGCTGATGCTCCTGTTTCCAATGTCAGCTGGATGTGTTATTCTGACACAAACCCGATGAAGACAGGAGCTGCCTGGGAAAATCAGGCTCATCAGAGAAAAAGCCATTCTGCTTTGGAAGGAGACAAAGAATTGTCTGGGGCTTTCCATCCTTTCCTTGTTAAACCATTTCCTGAGTGTCAGAGGTGCTGAATGGGGCCACTGGATGTGCCAACACAGTGACAGGAGAGACCATTTCCCTCCTCCCTCTGCTTTCAACATCCCTGTCTGCTCCTCATATACCTATGAGAGCCCCTGGCACTGGGCAAAAAGCCATCGCTGTGAAACACCTCCCAGTGCCTCAGGCAGGACCTCAGGATATCAGGGCTTCCTGCTTTTGGGATAGAGCACGCAGAAAGCCCAGCAGAACCTTTGTGTGGCCACAACTGTGGCTGGAACTGCTTCAGAAGCTGCCGCCCATCAGAGCCTGGTGAGTCACTCCAGGTTCAGAGAATAAGAAGTTCCTTGAGTGTACATCTGACATGTTTAGTAGGATAGAGAGCTGATAATTTTTTCTGCCAGATACACAAATTATTTCTGAAGCTCTGTATTACCAGTTTGTGGACGGAGTCACTAAAACTTTCCCTCTTAGACCAGCTGCTGTGAGTAATTTCTTTGCTGAGCCATATGGCATAGCTCTTATGTGATTTTATTTGAAAATGTGATTCTTTTGGTTGTGATAGTGCTTTATCCTCTGTGTTGCTGTTCCTCCATATGTGCACATTGGGCTCTTGGCATGGGAGGTGCATTTCCAGAGCAGCCCCCTGTGAGAGCAGTGGGGGTGCAGCAGCCCTGGACAAGGGGACAAGGGGACAAGGGGACAAGGGGACAAGGATCATCCCCAAGGGCTGCAGGAGCAGTGTCAGAGAAGGAACAGCTCCACTCTGGTACTTGGTGAGAAATGAGGGTCTGACTGGGTGTGATGTGTTTTGAAGGGCAAGAAGAGAGCCCCAGAGGGCTGCTCTGAGCATTTCCATCTCTCCATCCTCCAGAGCAAAGGCAGACTCCAGCCCATGGGGAGCAGGTGGGAAAGTCAAACACATGTCACTTGTTCATGAAAAATCATGGATGCTCCCTCATATTGGCCACAAGCACTGGTGAGCCCAGCAGCTGGGGTGCTGTTGTCTTTAGTGTCAATAAAACCAAACACACTCCTTGAGGCAGAGCTGGAACTTGCATCTGACACCTCCTTAGGAGAGCTTGAAGGCTGGTCACTGCCTTTGGGCCCTGGGTTTGCTGGGTTTTGTGGAGGACTTTGATTTGGGAGGTACAGGTGAGGTGACCAAAGGATGAAGTCTTATCACTGCTTCAGGCACACTCCAGGATTTCACTGTGTCCCCTGGTAAATTAGAGCAGAAATGAATTTCCAGGCTAAGGGTGTACAAAATGTTTGGCTCCCAGAGAGGAGACCAACAGTTGGAAATGGAGAGTACAATTAAAGAATTTAATCAGCCGTTACAAAGGTGTTAACTCACTGCTGCAATTACATAGCTGTTTGTTCATTACAGGAGGAATTTAATACAATAATTATGCATTTATAATGTTTGCCATTCTGCACACTAAATGCCAAACAATTTTCAGGAGTCACACAAACAGTTCTGTCCCCTCTCCAAAAGGGCCTTTAGATCTCAGAGCTTATGGAAAAGTTTTACAAGGTACAGTGTGCTCTGGGCATTGCCAGAATTTTCCCCATTTATATTGTTGAACCCAGGAGTGAGAATAGCACCAGAGCTGTGAGAACACTTTTCTGCAGCCTGTACCCCCCTTTAGCCTCAGAGCCTTCATCCATTCACATCAGGCACTTTTTCTGTCTGTAAAGCTCAGTCCCAAAACCTGTTCTTCAAGCAAGTGTTGGAGCTCTTTCAACTCCCTCAGGAAACATTTCATCTTTTTCACTTTTACTCTGTTTTTAGAAACAAACTCACTGCTGCATTTCATCAGAATTTACTCACAGTTTCACTGCACTTGAACTTGTACTTCTGAAATCAATGAATTGTTTCATAAAAATTTAGACCATGGATTGCTGGGAGGTGTTGGAATGTTTTTTAAAAAAATGCTTGTTTATAGAGTGTTGTTGATTAAATCTTTGCAGCCACTGCTGAGCTACAAGATTTTGTGGAGGTGGAGTGGGGAAGATTTCTACACAGCACAGACATGATCTGGTGCTCAGGCACCATTGGCACTATTAATTCATTACCTCACTGGAGGGTCAGGAGGATGACTGTGGTTTATTAAGGGTGCAGAGAGCAGACACTGCTCAGATTGTCTCTGCAGGGTGATGAGCTGGTCCTGTATCCCTGGTCAGGCCTCTGAGGGAAGGGAAGAGCATGAAGGCTCAGGCAGGGTCAATGATACTTATTAGAGATGCTCCTGTCTGACATCTAAAACTTCTTTTGTATCAAATGGCTGAAAAAATTCCATATTTGCCAATCTGGCTTAAAGGCAAAAGGGAGGATGAGGAGTTCCCTGAACATTTCTACTCCTGTTTGCACAGTGCAAGATACCCAGACACCTGTCCTCTGACCCCAGAGGTCACCTAGGAAGTGCAAACAATGAGTGCTCACAGGCTGAGCATTATTAAATATTATGGGCAAAGAGGAAGGGACAGAGAAATGTGAATAAATCAAATTATCAGGATTTACCACCAGTTTTATTCCTTTGGTTTTTTTTAATTTAAATTTTTTTTTTTAAATGCAAGTTGGTATAAAAGAAACTATTACCAGGAGATTGCATGGTAAACTGAGGAAAAAATGGAACCATAGCTTGGACTGTTACAGCATTTGAGAGCAGTTACTAATGAAAAAGTGAAAATAGTTGCATGCTAAAGGTTGCACTTGACTGAGATGAAGTGGATGCAGACAAAGCATCTCCAGTACATCAGTCAGTACTGAGAATATGCTAACAGGAAATCAATTTATTCCCACCAACATTTTCTCTTTCTATTGTGAAAGAGTTTTAATTAACTTATTGTGAATGGTCAGTAGCTGCTTACTCTGGAAGAGCCTTACAGATTTAATGAAGTGCTATTCTTTCTGAATTTATACTGGAAAAGTGACAATGACAGATTTTAAACTGAATTAGTTGGCATATGTGATCAGTTAATGAAAAACCTTCCTCATCCCAATTATTAATTACTGTCCTGTTATTTTTTCCTCATTAAGCAGCAGTGTTCTGACTTAGGCAGTGTGTCCAGGAGCAAACATGACACTGACACTTGGCAGTAAAGCCATTTGGGCTCAGGAAAATCCCTTTGGTCCAGGTCATAGCCATCTATTACTTGTCTGATGCTTTCTACAGACATTGTGTCTGACAAGTAAGAGCCATGGGCAGGAGTGGAGCTGAGGGAGGAGGGCTGAGCTCCCCGCAGCCACACTGGTTACTTCTGTGTTCATTTTCTCAGATAACCCCAAACATCAGTGAGTTTTGGAGGCTCAGACAGGAGGGGTTTTGGTCCATAAGGAGAAGATTTGCCCAAGATAAGAAGATGAGCCTAGTGCTAGCTGCACTACAGCCACCAAAGAAGCAGCTGTGGAAGAGATCTGAGGAGAAGGCAGAGCAGCTGAACTTGTTTGCTTACCTGGACAAGTATGAGGTGGTGGAGAGGGCTGGGTGCTCCACTGGGTGATGGAGCTTCTACAGTGCCAGCACCTGCCCAGCTCACTCCCTGGGCTGTGTGGCAGCAACATCCCAAGGACAATGAGCAGAGGACTTGGGCTCCCTTTGGAAGAGCTGTTAATACCTTTTTTCTGCATTACCTGTGTTCATGCCTTCCTCCTACACCACCTGCAAGAGTGGCCTGGTTCCCCCCTGAGCCAGAGTTCCATACTGGTATAATCAGGTGATTTCCTAAGCACAAGGTCAGGGGTTTCTTGAAGATGGTGATGAAGGTGGGAGTAAACACAGCTGTCCAGTTCAGGGGGAGCAAGGTACTGGAGCTCCTTCATACCTTTCAGTGACATTGCTTTATTTATTTACTTCTTTTTCTTATTTCTGTAATGATAAAGTCCTTCAGCTTTATGTTCCATGGGTTATCACTGTGTGGGAGGGTTGTGCTGGCAGACCAACAATGTGCTACAAACAGGACACAGACATCCAGGGTCACTGTGGATTCATTAGCACCTTTGTGTACTTGAGGCAGCAACATTAAACAAAATAGTAAATAATCCTGCCCCCTACAGCCATGGGCAACTGCCAGCTCCCAGTCTGGCTTCCCAAAGGAAAGCATGTACTTATTCCTCGCTGTTGCCAATTATGAGTCAGAAAAATGACCCATGTTCCTTGTGCAAGAAGAGACAGGAAAAGCTGCATCAACACAGGACAAAATGTACCAACATTTCCAAGAGAGAGCTTAGCAATGGTTGGAACCACAAATGGGGAAGTGTTTTCATGAGGAATCAACTCCATGGCTTTCAGCAGTGACTTCTTTCTGAAGATGATCTGTGCACATGCTGCAGTTAAAAATCTTCACACAACTGACAGGACAGAAAGTCAACAGTTAAACACATTATAGAGACTGCTCAGGGGGATGAAAGGAGGCATTAAAAACAGCAAACCTTGCGTAAAGGTTAATTAAAACATTAATAATGCAAGGTTTCAATTATTCATGCATAAATAAAAAGATTTAATGGTAGATACACACTGAGCCCTACTGCAGTGGACATGACATTGGGGTAGAGAGGGAACATGAGAGCTTCAACTCAGCACAGAAGATTACTGTGGGGCACAGCAAATGCTGGGCAGAAGGATGGGGTGAGAGCAGGGATCACAGGGTGCAGGCAGGGACGGTTGTGGGGTGCCTGCTCTGATCAGCCACAGCTTCACAAGTCTCAAGGACAGTCCTTGTGTCCCTCTCCAGCAACCCCAGGCTCAGGAGCCAGGAGAATGCTGGCTCATGTCTGAGTGTGGCTTTCCCATGTGAGGGGCATGGGATGGGCAGGACCACCACATTCTGTCCTCAAACACAAAGTTTCTGTACAGTAACAACTGAAAAATTCCATCATATTTTTGCACTCTTATTTTCTACAGATTATAGAATTGTAGAATCCTAGATCAGCCCAGGCAGGAAGGGATCTTGAAAGATTATCTGCTTCAATGCTTTCTGGGGAAGGAAGCCCACAGAGATTTCCTCACCCTCTGATCACCTGCATATGGAACCCTCCAGCGATGGAGGCCTGTCCCTGGGAGGGTTGTTCCAGTGAATAACTGTTCTCATTGTTAAAAGTTTCTTTTTTATTGAGATGAAACCTCTTCTCCACATGGGCACATGTGGGTACAGCTTGTACCCATCACCCATTGCCATCCCCGTGGGGTTCCTCCTGCAGAGAGACCCTCCATCCTCTTCAGATCTGCCCTGTACATCCTGGGGTGCTGTGATGGGGTCCCCCCAGGTCTTCTTCAGGAGAAGGGACTCAACTTCTTCAGTCGTTCCTCACAGGGCAGGTTCTCCTGCCCTTGGGTCATCTATATCTGCCTCCTTTAAGAAGGAATCCTTTAGAGAGGATCCTAGGATGAGAAAATCTTTCAGAATCTTTTCTTTAGAGAGAATCCTTTAGGAAGGATCCTTTAGATCCTCTCCAGTCTGTCTACTTAGTTTTTTGGATTGTGGGGACTAGAACTGTGCATGACCAGCAAGGCTGAGGCTCAGGCCTGTGACACTCCTCTGCATCCTGGAACACACAATGGCCTTCACACAATGCTGCCAGGACTGTCATCCCCTCATCTGTTCTTGATGTGACCTCCTCAGGCACTCAGAGCATCACTCAGAGCCTGCTGGCTCTGGACCAGCACCTGCACTTCTGACACACCTTCCCCTCTCTGTGCCCCCACCCACCGTGTGTCTGTGCAAACACTGTTTCTGTGTGGCCATAATTAAACTCTCAGTTTCTCTCTTTAAGCTGTCTTTGACAAGTCATTTAGAGTTTGCCTGCTTTCATCAGCTTTTACAGTGAAGGAAAGTTGGCAGGCAATTCTCAGTTACCTGACTTGTCTCTTGTCTGATGATTGATTTCCAGTGGGAGTAAGTTTTGATATCTGAAAAAATCCAACCTATTATTATTGAACATTTGAGTTGTGTAATGGACGTATCTGTCTGATAAGGATATTTGAGCGGAAGGCTCAAAGGCTTAAGGAAATTCTAGATCATGTATAAAATATTGCCCAGTGCATTGTCTCTAAAGTGAGACAGAGAATGGAGAGAGGCCAAAATGTCAGGAGAATGCAGCCAGGTTGAGGGAAAAAAAAGATACAAATGGAATATTTCAAAAAAGTGAGGAGAAATGATAGCTTTTGTGAAGAATGAAAGATATGGCAGACAATGGGATGAAAAGGACGGATTCTGACCTACATAGCCAGGCAGAATCCCTGCTGACACAGAGGAAAAATGATGCCTTTGATGTGCAGCTGATATCAAGACTCTGGGCAGAGAGAGTTGATGAATCTTGTTGGAAAAAATTGACACCAGCCCCGGTGGAGCCTGGGCTCTCACTGCAGATGGGTCAGCAGCCCACTTGGTGTGCAGCCTGGGCTCCAGCTGTGGCTTGGGGACAGGAAAACAGAAACATTCCCCTTGGGAATGGACAGAGTTCCCCCCTGGGTACAGACAAACCTTCCCCTCGGGGATGAGACCCTTAGTTCAGGGCTGGAGCTCTGCTGGCAGGAGCCAGTGACCCAGCTGAGAGGGCTGCTGAGGGCTGGTGGCCAGGGGGCTGCCACGGGGCTGCTCTCCAGCTCCAAGATGAGCTCCCGTGTCTTGCACTAACAGATGTGTTTTTCCTGGAAAACAAGCAGAAGTTGCTGTAACAGCCACGGAAGTGTCCCTTGGTGCCTCACAGCCTGAGCCAAGTACCAGCTGCACTGGTGTCAGACTCACAGAACACGTACTTGTAAGGGTAGAGCACATGCTCTGTCATGAGCTGGTGCAGGGCCTCGTGTAGCCAGGAAACCAGCTGCAAGTTTTGGAGAAATCCTTTCCTTTTGGAGCAGATGGGAAAAGATGTTTATTTTCTCCCTTGGTGCTAAGGAAAAGACCCCATCATCCCTCCTCTAATTTCCAGGCACAGTCTCACCCAGGTCATTGCCATGGCTCCCCTGTCCCTGAGCCCAGCCCCAACTGGGTCACTGCCCTCTCTCATTTGTCACCAGGCACAGCCTCACCTGGGTCACTGCCCTCTCTCATTTGTCACCAGGCACAGCCTCATCTGGGTCACTGCTATTGCTCCCCTGCCCCCAGGCACAACCTCGTGTGTGTTCCTGCCCTTTAGTCTGGGGGTTCAGACCAGCCACAGCCCTGGCAAGGAGCAGCTCATATGTACCCCTCTATTCCAGGCACCAGCAGGTTCTGAGAGCAAGGGAAGGAGGTGGTGTTTTCCCACAGTGATGAATCCATAGTGTCCAGAGAGCTGTAGTGCCATGTTCAAATGCAGGGAGAGATGCTGCCTCATTAGCATATTATTCTCTTTTTACTAATCAATTCAGCGTGAATAATTTTGCTTGTGATTGTGTTTGATTGTATTAGGGAATTATAGACTTGAAAAGATCTTTTTTTACGAGTCTGCAGAAGGCAGCAGCACCATCCCTGCACTATTTTTAGCAGATGTTGCAGAGAGTGTGCTCTGTGCCTGTCATGTTTCACTGCCAGGATTGTACACCTGGAATTCCAAGGGAAGAAAGAAAACTGAGCAGTGTTAAAAGGAAGCTGTACACCCATCTATGTGTTGAGGAGGTAAAAGGCAGCCCCTGCCTCCATTCTGGACTGACTGTAGTGCTTCTGGATGAACCCAGCTGTGCCATGATGGCCTTAAAGCTCATAGACAAAATTGCATTTTAAAATTCACACTTAACTTGCCTGCACTTACCATACCCCAAAATGAAGGGGAGATGTTTTCTGCTCCAGTGACAAAGAGCAATTTACCTGTCAAGTCTGAGGTTATAATTACAGATGAAAGCTGGGTGAAAGTGGGAAGCGAATTTCCCTGTAACATTAAACCCCAATGATGGTCCTTTCAGGTCACAGAGGATCTGAGGCCATGCCACAGCACAGCTCCAGACCTCAGTAAGATTTATGGGTAGCTGCTCTTTTCCCAAGTGGTTTTCCAGATGGGAACTGCCAGAGTAGTGAGAGCCCTACAAGCTGCTGGAGCAGCCACAGCAATCCCAAGCCCCTGGGTGTGGGGCTTGGACCCTCATTGTGGGCTCAGCATCTCCACCAAGACACCGTGGAGATCTGTGGCTGAGGAGTAAGGTATCCAGGGAGCAGGCAGGAGCATGGGACAAGCAGTGGGAGTGGGGAGTGCCCCGGGGCACTGGCACCTGGCAGTGCTCTGTTCCATGCTAATGACCAAGGAACGATCAAACCACACCAGGAAAAAAGAGATCTGGCTGCTCAGTATTGTGCTAAACCCCTTGGATGTGATATAAACAGCACCTGTGTGGGAAGATCTGACTGCAGCATTGCAGTGCTGCCCCTGCTACAGCCACAGAGAGTGACCTGGATCTGATGGTGACCTGACCCACCTGGGCCAGGGGCCCCATCCAGCTCAGAGCCACTGCTTCTCCAGCACGGGGCACTGGGGCTGTGTAGGGAGCAAGGCTGGCAGCCTGCAGTGGGGGATGCTGGAGCTATGGGCTTCGGTTGTGCCAGGGGGGCACTGGGAGGAAGGGGGGCCAATCTTCCTCTTGTAAGGCTCAAGACTGGTTTCTGTAGTGTTCTGTGCCTGTGGCTTACAGAAAAATGCTTCAAATAAATCACCAAAACCATTTGGGGATAGGAAAAAACATCCTTGTCTGGCAAGAGTTGAAGAGCTCCACCTGATTATCTTGCCTGAAATTCAGCAAAATGCTGACTTGGGTATATATTTTCAGGGAAAGATTGTCCGGTACTAAGAAACTTTTTAATCTGGTTGAAGAAGCAAAGGATTCTGACTGGGAGCTAAAGAATTCAGTGGATCAGTAGCAAGGCAGGAGCTCTGAGAGTGCTGGAGATTGAAGCTGTGTCACACAACCAAGTGACTGGTACCTGCTCCAGCTCTGGCAATGAGCTGTGACCAGGAAGAACTTTTCTAGGAGACGGATGATGGAAAGCCCTGCTGATGTGGGGATGCTGCAAATGCAGAAATCCTTCCTGCAGTGCTGTGTTCCACCCCACTGGTACCAAGGGACAGACAGAGCCTCCCCTCAGGCATTGCTGTGGCTTATGAAATGCAGGAGCAGTGGATCCCCTGGACATCATGAACTTGTCGCTTCCTGCAGCCCCAGTGCCTGTTTGCCCTCCATGGTGTTACTTGTGACACTACAAATACCCTGCAGACATGTCCCTGTGTTACAGAAGGGGTAGGAGCTGCTCAGCTTTGTGGGTGAAAAAGAAACTGTGAACAAGTGAGATGTTAGCTGGCACTTCAGCTGAGTGCACATTCCCCTGCACACACAGGCAGAAAAATCACATTCTTCTCCAGTGGATCCTAAGGAAGAGATTATAATGAGATTTTGTGCATAGCCTGTTGTTCTGCATGTCGACACCAACAATTCCAAGGCACATAGGGAAAGGAAAAGGAGATAAGATGTAAAATGATTCTGTAACAGGTGCTGCAGATTTTCTGGGGAAGGGATTTTTTTTTCCTTTGTTTGCTAAGCTTTCAAAAATAACACTGACATTTATACAAAAAGGAGATTTTTATTTTCACCTGGAGGTTAACAGCCTACTGTCTCCCATAGTGAGTTATCCTGTGGGCATTGCTAGCACAGGAACAGGAATTGCTTCTATTCCAGCTGACAGCACCCAACAAGGCAAAAATATTATGGAGTTAATAATGGATTTAATAACAGCCGTTATCAATAATTCCATCACTCCACTCAATTCCAGGTGGGTGGTGCTGCTGGTTCACAGTGCTGGGCAGGGAGAACCTGGGTGCCCTCCCGGTCTGCCTTCTGTGTGTGCCCAAAGGACACATTGGCTGGCACTCACCCACCAGGATCAATCTCTGATGGCCTTTGTCTTGGACCCAGAATTTGGCAGTCACACCCTGGGCCACCTAAATACAGTGTTGGCATGACAGTGCAGTGGCAGCAGTGTTGGCAGTGTTGGCATGACAACAGCTCCTGAGGGGAGCAGGGAACAGAAGAGCCCGAGGGTGAGGGTTGGGATCCATCGAAATAAAGGTGGCAGAGACAAGAACAGGACATAAAAGCACCAATTAGGAAGTGATGCTCTCTTTATCCAATCCATGTTCAACTGGAACATTGTCTCTTACACCACAGACCAGTAAATTTGTAATTCCATTTCCTGGTCCATCAGGGAGCTAACAGGACAAACTACCATGGAAATCGTACAATATATAAAAACATGTGCAAGCTGGCAATAACTGCTGTGGATAAAAACACCCCAAACCATGTCCATGCAATGTCCTTCAATGTTAAATGTGTGTCAGAATAAGGCTTCCCTCAAAGTGTCCCAGGGTTGGCACCCACAGCTGTATCTGATGGCACCACAGCCAAAGGAAAAACCTCTGAGTGTTTGCCAGCCTTTTTGCAAGGCTCTAGCTGATGGTTTTGTGCTGAATGAATAAATAAGTTTTACTCTGCTTTCCTACAGAAGGCAGATAAGAAGCCAAAAATCAAATAAGAAGCACAGCAGAACAGCAAACATATTTGCTTTAAGGAGGGGAAGCCACGGCTAAGTTTCTAGACCATGAAGCTACAGGCTGCCTCAAATTAAATTAATTTAATGGTTTATACATTTCATCTGTAGAGATGTGGGCACTGAAATGTGCACCCACAGGCGAGGTAGGGAGGTCTGGCAGACACTCATGTCACCCCTTGGCATGGTGCAGATGCCATGTGTGTATCAGGGACAGCTGGAGAGGGATGGATGCTCCGAGGCAGTGCCTTGTGTCTGCAGCCTCCAGTTCTGCCCCACTGGCACCAGCCCCCCTGCCTGGCAGAGCCAGGTGAGCCGTGGTGTGTGGGGAAAGGCTGCCCAAGCCTGGGGAGGGGGGCTCTGACTGACACAGCAGCAGCTCCCAGCTTATCCCCATCCCAGCTCTGCCTCTGACCAAGGGCTCTGCAGCTTCATTGCCAGCAAGGTTCTGCATTCCCTTTCTCCAAATTAGATTTTGTTCATTTGGCCAAGCCCTAATTCATCTTCTGCAAATATTTTTTCCTCCTGCCAAAGCAGGGCTTCTATTACTCTTTCTCACATCCACTTCAGCCTAACAGTGTCTGTAAATAACGAATTTGCATAATGAGCAGGATTTGGGAAACCCAGTTGCTCTCTGTGTAGGTGACCTTGTGACTTCAAACATGTCAATGTGCAGGGATGCTGGGTAGTGCTGCAGCTTTGGGAAGCTGCTCATTGGGGGTGTGAACATCTCTCCAGGCCTGTCTTCCTGGCTCTGGCTGCACTTAGAAGCCCAAAATGTTCTCACAGAAATGTGCTGGGCTCCTTCAAAAGTGATGGTGACATGTCCAGTCACAGCAGCACCTGCTCACTCTGGGACCCTTCTGGCAGCCTCCAGCAGAGCTGCAGGGACAGAATCAAATCCAGAAATGAACTTTTCTCTCCTTGTTGTGTGTTAATGATCACTGTGCAACTGTGTTCCAGGGCAAGATTAGATTTTGGGGTGAGCACAAGGCAGGGCAATAATTAACACCAATGTTGTACAGACACTGAGACCTTGTTGCTCTCTGCCACTCCCTGACAGGAGGCTGTGGAAATGGATCTGTCCCTGTGACACTGGCATGGATGGGGCAAACACAGGGGGACAGGTCTGGGCAGCACTGACATCCCAAGAACAGCAACAGGAGTGTGAGAAATACCAGTATGGACAACTCTAGGGAGCAGGACAGCTGGCTCTGATTTCTTTGTTTCGTAATGTGAGAGTTTGAGTGTGACCACAAAAGTTAGAAACCAGGAATAACTGAATGTAGTGATAAATGAAAGGCAGTGATAAGAAGTTTGCTGCTGTTTCCCTGCAAGGAAAATGCCCCTAATTCCTTGAACAATGATGGAATCCCACATGCTCACGGTTCTATTGATATTTTTAAAGAATTAGGATAAAAGTTGAATGGATGAATGAGGAGAAAGGTAAAGAAAATAGTCTGGTAGAAAAGTTCAGTATTTCAAACTCATTTTGGCTTGGAATGGGTGGAAGAAATTTTTTTTTACATCCTTTTCCAACAGATCTAGTTTAATAAACTTCCATAATGAGTCCACCTCATCTTCGTTCTTAAATAATTCCAGAGGTGATGTGGAGAACTGCAAACCTGATGTCATATAAACCCTCCTGAGATGATAAAACTTGAGCTGAAATCTTTAGTCATTGTGCCAATACAAGGTTTCTCTGAGCTTTGCTGAACATGTGGAGCTGGCAGCAAATGACAGCATTGCCCCTACAGGTTACACAGAAGAGCTTAGTCAACTCACCAGTGGGAATCTCAAATATTTTGTAAAATATCAGGCTTTTCCAAACATCACTGTAAATTTCCCACTTAATTTTATAACATCAAACCTGCTCTCATTTTTCCCTCCTCAGTCTTCCATTTGCTCATGAGATCACGGAGTCCCTGCTGATAGCAAGCTGTGATAAATTAAGTTTATCACTTAGGAAAAAATATATTTGAGTTCTAACCGTTAACTCCAGCTGAAATAATTCTATGGATTCTCCTGAATGCAAAAAAATTCATCCAGGACATCAGAACTCTCTAACAATGTGATTTATATGTATAAATATGAAAGGCATGAGCTAATCAGGGAATGAAGACTGTCAGAAGCTCTTAGTGTGGCTCTGTGGCAACACCCAGCACTCCCTGTCTGAGCATGTGGGTGGAGGGAAGGTGGGATCTCCACCTTGGAAAAAAACACCCCTGAGGTGTTCTGTGAAGAACACATGGGCAGTTTTTCCTGGCCTGTTGGCCTTGGACTGCCTGAAGAAAGTTGCTTTGGGAAGTCCGTGGCCTTAGGGGAAGACTGGATTTCCAGACTGGGACAGTGGGGATCAGCACAACTTTTCCCTGCAGTGCAGGTTGTTTCAGGATGCTCTGATGGTGTTCCAGAAATATCCTGGATCTGTTGAGGGCAAATTGCCACATACAAGGTCATGGCCAGGTTGGACAAAACTTGGAGCAACCTGGTCTAGTGGAATGTGTCCCTGCCCATGGCAGGGGTGGGACAAGAGGAATTCCAGGGTCCTTCCCAGCACAAACCACTCCTGATTCTGTAATCTGTGACTTTGTGTTCCTCTTGGTGATGGACCCTGATTCCAACACACACTGTGTCACCCCTGGGGCTGTCACGCCAGTGTCAGCCCCTGCCAGGGCTCAGAGCAGGGCTGGGAACGACTTTCACCTGGAGCAAACCACTGGCCCTTGGGACAGAGACTTCCTGCAAACCTGAGGTGAGAAAAGAAAACCCTTGAGGCACAAAAACCTGGAGGCACCGACCTGAGCTCTGTGTGGCTGCCAGAGGTTTGGGGTGACACATCCTTGGGGAGAGCATCCTGGTTCTTGCATGAACTCGAGAGCCAGGTGCTGCTGTTGTAGGTGGCAAAGGGTGTCACTTGAACCCCAAACTGACTGAATGCATTTATCACAGAAAGAACAGTCCTGGCTTTTTATTTTAAGCAAAACCATTTCAGCCACTAATCAGTAGAAATTGGGAGAATATTTTAGGGTAGCAGGCTTTGATCCCTTTCCCAGTTAAGTGCTGTCAGCCAGCGTGCAAGTCTGTCATCTTTGCTTTTAGGTCTATCTCATTCCTGTACAATGTATTTCACATTAATTTTGGCACATTTTCTGCCAGACTGCCAAATTTTCTGGCTACAGGATTTTATCTGCAAAGTCAGCCTGTGTTTTCCAGACCTGGCCTCTTATTCCCAGCATGAGGTTCCAGTTCATGGCCTAGTAACTGACTTGCACAGAGTTTCAGGATCTGGGATTTGGAAGTATAGTCCTTACTTGCACACCTCGTGCTGAATAAATGGTTATAAGGACTTTTGGTTGGACCTAGTGGCTGTTTGTGTGTTCTGCTGTATCTCTCACAGTAGGAAATGGGATTATCTTTCATTTTACAGAAAAAATAGACTTACAGCCCTGATGACTGTATACTTAAGGTAAAACCTGTAGATAAAGGTTATATTTTTAGTAGAACCTCTGGTATGGTAAGTGAAGTTTCAGATGTTATGTGCTCTTGTTTTTGAATTATTGTCTGCTTTCCTCCAGCTGTATCAGGGATTGAGGTGAAGGATCATCTTCTGTGCCATAAATCTCCTTTGCTCATACCCTCAGTGCCTTGTGGCTGCAGCAGCCATCCCACCCCATGTGAGATGAGCAACACCATTTCTGTCCTTTGAGGGAAAACATGGAAGGCTTGGAGTCCCCCCAAGCAGTAGTTTTAAAAATAGTCTCACTAAGCTGCTTATGCAAAAGATAATTTGATAAAAAATCCCCTGCAAAATGGAAACTTCCCTTGGATTTCCATAGCAAAGCATGAGGAAGGAGCTGCTTTCACACCTGGTGCTGCACTGAGCTGTGGGTAATGCAGGTAAGCAGGACACACAGGGAGGAATGCTCTGGCTACCTATGTGTTTCAAACTGCTTTTAATTGCAAACAAGGATAAACCAATAAAATACCGTAAATATAAATATAAAAAATTTCAAGTATTTTTTAAACATTTGCTCCTCCATTTGCCTCTCAGAGGAAGACTCCACTCCTGCTAGATGTCAGAAGTCACAGGAATGGTGGGTGCTGGGTGCAGCTCTGCCTGCAAACCTTGCTGGAGGAGCAGGGTGGTTCCAACTGCCCAGCTTCAGTTCATAAGCCTTGAGCCTGTGGGGGTCTGCAGCGACAGGGGAAAGCCTGTGGGCTTGGGTTGGGTGCATGTAGGGTTGTCTGGGCCATCCATGCCTCAGGGCCCCCAGCAGAGAAATCTGCTCTCTGGATATTGGCTTGAGCACAGAGCGCCTGTTCCACATCCCCATGCACATCCCCGTGTCACATCCCCGTTTCACGTCCCCATGGCACATCGGTGGCAGGTTCTGCTGGCACTGCAGAAGGGGACCCCCCTTGCAGGCTTCGCGGGGCCCCTCACCTTCCAGAAACCACCATTTGTCACACACAAACACTATTTAAGTTTTTCACTAATGAGTGACATAATTAATGGCACACAGAGCAAACCATGTACACACATCTGATACATTGCCAAAGAAACCATTCCTCATTAGAAACCCATCCTCTGCATTTTTGTACCTCACAGCCCAGTTTCCAAGCCCCAGTTCAGTGGGGTTTGGCTTGTTCAGGTACCCCCTTCAGGTTTAATTTCTCTTTTTCCTGGGTTTTATGCATTTATTCAGTCTATACTAAATAGTGGTCTTTATTTAACACTGGGCCACCTGGCAGTGAGCTCTGCCTGCAGTTTGGCTCTCTGGGGGTGCCTCATTTGTTTTGTGTTCTCCTTGAACATTAGTCATAAGCCACCAGGGCTGCGTGGAAACGCACCATTTTTCTGAAAGCAAAATCACTCTGCAAACCAAACACACAAATAAAGTGTAAATTGTGTGGAGTTTTCATGGCCAGGTTTTGGTCAATTACAAGGGTGGCTCCTGTGAGAAGCTGCCACCAGAAGCTTCCCCCTTTTCTGATGGAACCAATGGCTCTGAGAGGGATTCACTGGTGGCTCCTGCAGCTGACATCCACCCTGCTGATTCCATCCATCCTGATTCCATCCTGCTGCTCCCCTCCTGTTGATGCTAATGGATGTATTCCCAAACTCATCACTGAACAGGGTAACAAGCAACTTTTGGGGAAGAAATTGCCATCTGGTGTGTGAAACAATGGAGAGGAGAAAGCAAACAGGAGAGAGAGAGAAATACTTCAGGGCTGGACTTCTTTTCTTTGTTAGTGATAGGTTTTGGGAAAGTGGAATTGGAAAAAAATCACTTAATTTAACTTTGATTCAATGTCAACCTTCTCACTGTCAAAGAACAGTAACAATACTGGTGGGTTGTTTAAACAAACCACAAAATGCCCACAAACCTGCTCTGAGGAACTAATAGGAAGTCTGGGGGTTCCAAGACATCGCTTGAGAAAAATAAAAGGCAACTGTAATGGTATTTGGAGTGCCATTTTCTTCAGAAATGTTGCCTTATTTGCTTCCACAAGATTCTCTTAGGCATGTTTCCATCCTCATCATTTCAGTCACAGGACTGAACTGAAATTTCCCCACTCATGAGAAGCTGCCAGTCACTGAGCTTGACTTTGAGATTGAAAAGCTGCCCCTGTTCAGACGCAAAGTCAGCAACTAGCAGGGCAGTGCAGAGACTGGGTTTTGTAATGCAAACGAGATCCTCATAAGCCCTCCAAATGGAAGCCCTCCAGTCCTGTCACACAAGTCTTAAATTCATTATTAGCAGTGTAGCACTGCTAATTGTACAATTGTAATGTAGCATTTGGTAATTGCTCACTATGCAAACACTGTAAAGGCCTTCAGAATGCATCTAATTATGGGCTTTTGACGGAAAGCAGGAAGGAAATCAGTCCAGACTGCTGAAGTGAGTGGCTCAGCTTCCTCATCCTCACGGAGCATTGGCAGATGGAGTTACAAGCCAAGTGGATCCCCTAGCCAGTGGCCACCAAAAGGGGAAACTTTCTTCACCCCCTTTCTCCACATCTTACTTCCCCTTCGGAGTGTGCTGCCCAGCTTCTGTAGCAAAGGGTTGAAAGAAGTGCCAGCAGGCATCTATTGGGATTATTTTCTGCCTCAGGGAGGTGTAACTTCAAAATTAATCCAAGAATAGACCTTGGCTTTTACTGATCCCAAAGAAGCAGTGTTGAGCATTTTGGAGTGGCTGTACGTGAGTTAGCTGTTGTGATGATTTCTTGCTGGGGTAAGTTGATTTTTGTCCAGTAGCTTGTCTGGGGTTATGTTTGGGATTTGTGCTGGAACCAGTGTGGATCCCAGGGGGATGTGTCAGTCCCTGCTGAGCAGCACTTGCACAGTGCCAGGGGCTGCTCTGCTCCTCACCACCCCACAGCCAGGGACTGGGGGCACCAGGAGCTGGGGGGGCACAGCTGGGACAGCTGATCCTGACTGCCCCAAGGGATGTTCCAACCCACAGGACATTGTGCTCAGAAAATAAAGCTGGAGAAGAAGTCAGGGGGCACATTTGAAGTGGTGGGGTTTGTCTTCCCAACTCACTGTCATGCGCTGGAGGCTGGCTGCCTCAGGGATGGCTGAGCCTTGTCTGGAGTGGGAAGCAGGGAATGAATTCCTTGGTTTGCTCTGTTGTGTGTACAGCCTCGCCTTCACCTGTTAAATTGACTTTACCTCAACCCACTAATTTTCATGCTTTTGCTCTCCCAGTTCTGTGCCCACCCCACAGAGAGTGGTGGGGTGATCCAAGCTGCTGGCTGGGCTGAGACCAGGGCACCTGGGGGGCCAGGGCTGCTGGAACCTGCTGGTGGCTCCTCAGTGACCTGCTCCTGCCCAAGCCCCAGGCACGGTTGGCAGCAGTGGGCTCAGCCCTGGAGCCCCTGGCCCCCTCAGTGTGAGCCAGCACAGCCCACCCAGTGCTGGTGGTCAGCAGGAGGGGCTGGGGACTGCTGGACCCCTGCCCAGCCTCACTGCTCAGAGCATCAGCTCCACAGAGCCACAGCATGTGACCAGCAGTACAATCCTACCCTGAACTGTGCCAGGGGCTCGATAACCTGTCTCAGATGTGACAAGTGGTCATACATGAAGCAGATTTTTGGTTCTATGGACTGAGAACATCTTATCCATGAGTATCTGTAGCTTTCCAGAAGGTAAAATGCTTTTCTGGAAGCAGCTCCTTTTGCTGTGCAGTTTGAAACAAGAGAAGGGAGTGATGAGAGGAAAAGCTAAATGGAGACAACAGCACCTATCTCTTTATTGTGTATGAAGTCTTTCCATTGGAATGAATAAAGATAAAAATCTATTTGAATACAAAAAAATACCTCTCTGAAATAGAGCTGTGTCCAACTTTATTTAAGATTACTCTGCACAGAAACCAGGTCTTCATCCCAAGGTGCTGTTGTGACAGCCCAGAAGCTGTGATTGTAATGACTGCCAAATTGGGAATGGTGTCATGGGTGGGGAAAAGAGGCACGTGTGTTCCTCTGGTTTAGAAACACTCATTCCTCTAGTTTACGAAAAGGTTGAAATGAGACAGGAAAACAGGAATGTTGAGGTTAGTCCTCAGCAGTGTGCAAAGTCGTAGGAGAAACTGGGAAGAAATAGCAGCTGGAGGCAAGTGGATGTGGATAACTTAGGAGTCAAACAAGTCTGGTTTCAGGGAGACAAATTGCGGCCAAGTTTCTCAGCCAGAAATATTTTCCTCCTGCCTGACTCCCAGGTAGGATTCTCATGGACTGCCCACCCAGACTGTGTGAGGCTGGCCAGGCTGAGCTGCACTGATCCTGTGCTGAGTGCTCGTGTTCCTGCTCCAGCAGCCGGAGCTGCCCAGAGCCCAGGAGAGCAGAGCCCAGGCTGGTGCTGCACAGCAGGAGGATGCTGTGTGCAGGCAGGAGCTGCTGTGGCTGCATCAGTGGCACATGTGCCATGGTGGTGCAGGGCTCACACTGGGCTGTGAGGCTCAGAGGTGCAGAGCCTGAGGCTGGGGGGGACCCCAATGGGGGATATTCCCAAAGGGGAACATTTCCAGAGCTGCCTTTGGCTTGGTGCACAGGGACAACTGCTGCTCCACACAGCTCCCTGAAGTGCTTGGTCATTGTTGTGTAAAAGATATTTTCTGGACATGTAGTTCCCATTTCCTGAGTATTTTCATGTGTCTATGCATGATGAGTTCCCATTCTGTATTCATATCTCTGTGACCTCCCAAGGGCACCGCCTCTTTGCAATCTCACATCCTGAGGCTGTAAAATCGCCGTGGGGAAGGTTTTGGGTGGTTTTTTTAGAAGTCAGAGCATCAGATTAACAGGCAGAGAACAGGACTGGGAGCAGAGGAGGGTGATGCTCAGACAGAGGAGTGTGGTGACAGCTCCAGACCTCCATGG